>WEDG01007079.1:0-156757 GCA_017591395.1 Schistocephalus solidus
ATTGATTCAATAATTTGAACCAATTAATGTCTGTGGACTGATTGTTTCAGTGCAAAGACTCGATTAAATTCGGTCTTCTTGTTGCTTGAAAATTTAAACCGCGCGGCAACCGCGGCAGTTGCTGGGGTAATCACCTAAGAATTTTCAAGCTTTCTGTTCTTAACTAACAGATTGGTCATTGATTCTTTTCAAACAGAACGTTTACTGAGCTTTTAATAAAGGCTTATATAGGCGCCAATTTAGACTCAGCAACTAATTCTCTGGGATCTGGGAATGAGCTTGTTACTTAATTCTGGGACGTTGTAAAGCACAATCCACTCTAATCAATGGGATCAATCCTGCATCGTGAAACTTGCATTTTTTTTTTCGCCCTTATATGTTCATTTGCGAAGAAATGTGACAAAAAGTTCGATCTTCATGTAGATAAAATTATTCTGTCTGAATCTTCGGAGAAGAATGGTGCTGTATTTTTGAAAAAAATCGTCCCTCAGTCTTCTGAAGAATGTTACAAAACATGCTGTGAAAGTGATCAATGTACTGCTGCTGTCTATACTTCTAAGGTTTGGTTGTTCTTTTCCGAATGTGAATTTGTCATGCATTTGCTTACATTTCGTCTAACTTTCCATCGTTGTATATGTTTTGCTAGATCGAATTTTACCAGGCGTGTATTTTTCTGTCGTTCATGGTGTATTTATTTGGATTCCGATGTCCGTCGGACTAGCCTACACTTCTCCAGTATACTGGAGAAGTGTCCTTCGTGTACACCTGATATATTAAGGGAAATTTAAATTTTCATAGATAAGTTGTAAGGTGCAGTTTCCACATATATTCAATGAGTTTTGTTCCCAGACTTTGCATTTTCCAAAACAGTGTGACGAAAGAGGTACGGAAAGTACACAAACGGGTAGTAGTTCAGAATCAGCCAGACAAACGTTATAATATACGAGAGTGCAGTTCGATTCAACTCTACGAAATTAAGCGAGACAGTTTTTAATTTTCAGGTAACAGAACCCTCTGCGCATTTTTCGAGGATATTATAGAGCTGAGGTCAGATTTCATGCGATTTTTTTGTTAAGGTGTCGAGCTTGAGAGGAGCTGCGGTTTTTGCACTTCAATTTTTGTCAGTACGAGTGTTCATTCGTGCCACATGCTCTTATCTATAAAGATGGTCTTGAGTTTGACCCATAATTTTAACGCCATTCTACGCTAATATAAATTCAGAGGAAACCGCGTAACACGTACGCCAGTAGTCTCATCAGTGCTTTCTATGTGGTTGTTTCTTTTGTCGGGTGGAGTTATGCACTGGTTTTTTTGCGCATTATGCATGATGAAAATATTATTTTGTTTTAACTGCTAAAATATGGTGACGCTACATATTTTTTCAATAACTCATTTTATTATTACAACCGGGTGCGAATAAATCGACTAGGTATGTTCGCTGTGGAGACAGAAAGCCTATTTTGCTTTGTTCTTCGGCTATTGGATTTAGTGGATATATTTTATATTAAATGTGAACCATGCTGTGCTCATGGTTCACATTTAGTATAAAATATATCCACTAAATCCATAATGACGCGTTTGGAATTGTACGAAGTACTATGTGAACAAATTATAACTGTTTCTGACTCGCCAAGACCTTATAGATGGGAAGGCGAGCAATGAGGATCTCAAATAATCACGATGTCGGAAGTTGATTAAAAAATATGCATGGCCAGACGAAATATTTGCTGCTTTTAGAACGAATGTTTTTCATGATACTACGTGGTCACTGCAAAGCGTGCTAGTCTGGCAAAAGAATAATACCGACTGAAGAGCAATGATGGAATATGCGTTTCAGTTTGAGTACATCCTTTTTTATCAAGATTCCGGTTGAAATTCAGATATCAGAATCAGCGAAATGCCAACCTCTAAACCAAAGCGCCGGAGGTACTTTTCTTTGGAAAGTCTTAGAAGTCAGCGTTCACAAAAGGGAATATCAACTATGTGTTTTTCATGGCAAAAGGTTTTGTGACCTGATAGATATCTTCCAATATGGAAGGCTTTGAGTTTAGAAACAATGATTTCACCCACCACACCCGCCTACCTTTGTTCAAACTGAACCAGACTCGACAAATGTAGAACATAGCTTTTAAAATCTTTTTAGGAACGAGGGACTTAGGAAATTTAATGCGAAGAGTCCAGCGAGCACTAGGCAACAGAATACCACGGGGGTCTCAGCAAAAGGGATTTTGTTAGAAAGTGTTTCGCTCAATTATGCATTATTCGACTAACTCGGTCTAAAGACATCTCAGATTTTCGGTCATGATGACAACGAAGTATCTTTGGATGGTAATGCTGAGATATAGGAGATCATCTTTATCAAAATAACTGTTAAGTGTCAGTAACTTCTGAAGAACTGATCAGAGCGAAGAGGAAGTGGATCGAAAGCTATACGGGGATATTTTAGCGATTATGATATTTATATAAGCGAATTTCTGGGCAATATTGGCCCCTTCCAAGCCGATTACTATTCCATTCGGGGATTGGCGCTGAGACATTTTTTCGAAGAAAAGTCCCACAGAGTGGCGTTATTCGAAAAAACAAAATTTTGTCAACGGTTTTTAGAGCTAATCAGGCAAGCTAGACCAGAGCGCTGAAGGTACTTCGCTTTGAACGGGACGATTCGATATTTAAAGACAGTAATTTCAACCATCATATCCATCTTGTTTTCTCCAAGCTGGTGGGCCCGGAAGAAATGTCAGACGACTAAGCATAGATTTAGAAATGTGGATTATCTAGGCACTCCTTTGGGCTAAGTGGTTAGGCTGTAGTCTCCCGGTTGTCCCACTTAGTGTTATGCACAAGGGTGTTGCTGAAAGTGGTGGCAGTGTCTTTTGCATCAACAATTTGCGCAACTGAAAGTTTTTTTTCTCGGTGGGTTGTTTTTCGCTTTCGTGGTCACAGCACAATTTGTTTAGACATAATTATGTTCAAGCTTCGCTTCCAACTGCGCAAATCCCACGCTATCAGAGTGGCTTAATGTCCGGTTGAGTGGGACTATAAATTTGCACTTTTCGTCAGTTTTTTGGATAAATGATCACCACGTAATGGCTCTTCGGTTTTCGAAAATCGGGATTTCCAACGGACTGTTCACAAGCCTGTGGTGTTTGCTGCGTCCTTGCTTTGGGCGCCGCTTTTCTGTTTTAGTCGCAAAGTTCGCATCACTGTCCACGTGATGTTCTTTGCTCTGCAGAACATATATTTAAGTCTTTCCCTCCAGAAAGCATTCATTTGGCTCGATGCCAGTTTTCAGTTACTGTTTACTGCTTCATCCGCGGTTAACTTAGGAGAAAACCTTGAAGATCCTTCCGAATTATATGAATACTTATATCTATTTCTATTCTGTCGACTACCACCCACGGACTAGGTCATTGGGAAGCAGGGGTGATCTAGGCTTCCATCTTCGAAATATGACGACGTCCCACAAACAAATCACATTAGGTAACTTTGGGCCACAACCACTACGAAACGTTTTTAGCCCTGTGTAGGTCCTCTTAATAACAGAAGAGAATGTACGCTTTTTCCTAAAATAAAAGCAAAGAACCCGTTGATTGGAAACCCTAAACCATAGTAGAGACCGTCGGAAGTACACGCATTCAAAGGACGACATCCTACTGTGACCGGAAAATCTTAGGATTATGCTGCATGGTTAGTTCGACCGTCGTAGTCCAACGATGTCCACCGTATGCTCCACAGAAGGGTGGTGCAGGGACGGTGACTTGTGCGCAAATTAGTTTTAAGTGATAGTAGATTCGAACTGCATCTACCGCACGCTCTCTCCCCTTACCCGCCTATGCCTACTGTCAAGACATCGTAAAAAAGACCGGAGGCGGAGTCGGGCGCAGGTGAATCATATCCCACCATAGCCATAATTGGCAACAGTGGGTGGTGCGACATGAGCTGGCGTTGGTTATGGGAGCTCATCCCAAATAAGAATAACGCCTTTCGTACCCTGATTTGGCCCCCATGTTGGTACAGCGCATCTACAATGCGGCCCGTTTAGGGGGCACATGTTGCAGGGTAATCAATATGCAAGCCCTTCTAACCAAAACAACATTTTACCACGTCTGTTAACCTTTCATGACTTGCTTTAACTACTGTTATCGACTGTCAGCTTGAGGGGGTAGTCTGCCATGAATGTCTCGAGTATTTTCTTGCCTAGGAGCCTGAAAATATAATGTTTTTTCACGACTCCGTCGGAGTATCACAGTCCCCAGCACGATCCCCTTTTTGCAAGCACAGATCCACTCAGTTAATCCCTGTATTTAGGAAAACCCGAATGTGTGGCAACATTAGCGGGGAGAAAACTGGGGGGGGAGGTGGTCTTTGGTCTCCGTTTCCTAAACAAGACCACTCCCGAGTTAAGTTCACAACCTTCGCCTCATACGAGACAGCCCGTCAGTGACGGCATCACATTTATGGCTGATCGGTACAGGGTTTAATAGCCTAGGCCACGAATTCAGCGCTGGTGCCCTCAATCTACAACAACAGTCTTACTAAGTTTCGAAGGAAATGTTGGTTGGAAAACTTTGTTGTAGCACAATTCGTCAAACCGGGACGGGATATTGAAAACTAAATTAAGGTCAGCAGTTGCATTTCCTTGCGTGTGGACAGTGGCGTCCATATTAACTCTACTAGGTGGTCCTACCGGTGTTGACTTGAAAGGGAATTAGTTTATTGTGAGTCGAACTTACGCTTCACCTGTCCTGTCCTCCCCTCTTGACAACCGGAAGTGAGCACAGTGGTCCGCAGAGTTAAACACTCCGTGCACGCCTGCCACAAACGATCTGGTCGTCAGTCCAGCTTTATCAGGCGGCTCGGATCGCAAATCAGTGAGTGCTATCATAAAAGCCACACTGACAAGAAGCTAGTGCAGCTTGACTCATTCCTGAGAAGAGCTGATGTGCTACATCAGTTTGCGGCCTGCAAAGTCACGACTATTACTCAGTTGTGGGGTAGGCTCAGGCGCGTTTCTCTTGCCTATCCCATGCACTAGTGGCTTCTCCGGGTTACACGGACTTGCCGTATACTCCCAATGTTGACCGAAATTCTGAAATATGTTTCGACTCGAACAAATTGCTTAGGTAACATTGTTATACTGATTATCGTGCTGCCCCAGTATGGTGCCGGCCTTTGAACGAGCTGCTTTCTGACCGCCTGTAAAAAGTATACTCTGTAATAAATGGCTGCTTATGTAGTATGTATTTTCCTCACTGATTTTCAGTCATTATAAATTCAAATATATTTTGTATAAAACATGCACAAAAATATTCGTTTTATACTCGTTTGGTAGCAAATTGCGTTTTCTTCAAATTTTATTCTCGAAGAAAGTGTAACTTTCGGTTTAAAAAAGTTTTTAAATTGCCGATTAATTTTGAATCCTACCGGCCGTTACACTTGCATTCAAGATTTCCAATCTACATGCTGTATATATTCTGTGTAGGGAAAGTCAACTATTTTTCTGCGCTATGGGGAAGAGGCCACACAGATGTTGGCCATGTTCTATATATTATAGGCAACCTTAATAACTTGACGCCTGTCATACCAGCGCTACGAACGTGGATCGTATTCATGCAGGAGGGGTGCCTGAAGTACGAGCATAAATGGAGGGCTTGGGTGCTTGCGTCATTAGCGCGGGGCACTTGAGTCGTGCGAGCCAATGTTCATGTCTTTGGCTATGACAATTTGGTTGACTTGGAAGATGACTGTCCCAGTTAATAAGACAGTGTATTACACCTGCCGATTTTGAGCGGGGTCTTCATAGGTCACAAATGTAATACATCTGATGCGTTTGAACCCACCATATCGCACTAAGACTCGTGTTTTAGATAACTTTGTGAACTAAAAAAAATAACTCCGTCCTTCTCTGGACCAAGAGTCAGGTTGCAATGGCTCCTTCCTTATGTGGCCGTTGTGGCACCTGCACTGATATGAGATCCGACTCGCTCTTATGGTCGTCTGGTACATACAGCGGGAACCAGTTCATGTGTGGCTCGTGTAGATGGGCTGTTAAGCTTCCGTCAGCCAGCCATACCCAACCCCAGGTGTTGCGGCAACCGAGATTCAAACTTGCAACCTGTTGATCAGAGATCCAACGCTCTAACCCACTGTGCCACTAGCTCATTGTCTTGCCGGTTTCGACCGGAAATATTAACAACGGTAAGTAGGCGCTTACCAATCGGTCACTCGTCCCGAGCCTTGGGTGCCGCAACACCTGGGGTTGGGAATGACTGGCTGACGACGGCTTATAAGCCAGAAAATGGCCATTCCGGTCTCCCTTGTCTTTGCCGGTCATGTTATTCGGCCTACATCCCTAGCCGCTGTGCGGCTGCTAGCGGGGCTCAATGGTGAGTCCCAAGGCACAATGAGACTAGGGATTCCTATAACCGATCGGTGAGCACCAACTTGCCATGTTAAGCTTTGGCCAGCCACTGCGAACAGTCTCACTTCTGGTCGTCTCGATGTTTTCATACAACCGGAAAAATCTGATCAAAGGTGAAGAGTTTGATAGATGTTACACAAGTCTCCCTGCTTATAAATTAACTCACAAGCAGATCGCCCATACTGCAGCTACTCTGTAGGGCACGCGGCGGACTTTGCCGCATACGACAGTCCCTCCTTTATCTTTTGTTGTCTTCAGAGTTCAGGTCTTTTTTGCAGGAACTGCAGTTGGTTCTTCTTCCATACTGAACTGGATACCCCAGTGTATAGGATTCAAGAGTGCGCAGTAGCGTATGAGCAGCTCCTTTACGGGGTTTAAGTAGTAGCGCTGGCAGTTGTTAAAGACTAGCCTTAGCGATCCCATCGGAGCGCTCGTTGCCTGCTGACAAATAGACTAATCGAAAGGGTAGTGCATCTTAAGCCAGGTGTTAGACGCGCTTGGAGTGTTTTAACGCCTGTCTCTTCACTATTCGTTTCTTTGTCATGTGCCAGTGCAGTTGACTACCGAATCCTGCGTAATTCAGGTGGGCTGTTAAGCCGCTTCGACGACTTCATCCATGCTGTTTTGTGGAACAGGGTGTTTGCATTGGTTTTAAGTTGTAGCCTCTTTTTTTCCTCTCGCAAGAATATGTTCATTTTCCCGTGAACACGATGGCTATCAAAATATGTTGGGTGAATTCTTTGAACAGGGCTCACACATTTAGTTGCTTCCGAGGTTTGCACTGTACCCAAAAACATGCAATTACAGAAAATATAGCTTCTACTTCCGGTTCTCCTATGATCCAATCGCTGAGCGCCGTATGCTCCCTGATTTTTGCCACGTTTTAGTAATGCTACCCTTTTCGCGGCCTATGCCCAAACTTGTAGTTTCTCTCCCATGATAGTTTTTAAGGCAGTTTGATGACACAAGACCACGTAGTTGGTTCCAATCTTTGTAAAATCTGCCTCATTCACTGTTTGCGATTCATCAACACCCCCTGACGGTTGCTTCCTAATTTATTGAACACTGACGAGTTGCGATTTCGTCTAGTCTGAATGCTTGGTGGTTTTACAAGTTCTGCCCGCATCTCAATGCGCAGAATTTCTTCTTCAAACAATCCTACGAAAGCAAACGTCTTCTGCGCGGAAGGAGTAAACCGTTTTCTTGTCGTACTGCAAAACTAGCAAACAGTCACTCTAACAACAGCGGTCAACAGAAAGTCCCATTCGTTGATGAACGCTCACCGATCTCCAGTGGAACTCGCTCGTCCCCTTTAACTCTCGAGCTCCACCAGCAGCTGCACAGCGGCTAGTAGCAGAATAGGCAGGGGGTATTGCCGGCAAAGACAAGGCGGTGCACCACCTGAGGATCCAACGCGCGAACCGTTGATCAAAAGTCCAACGCTCTAACCATTGAGCCATTCTACCGCGAATTATCATATCAGCACAATCACTACGTAGTTTTGACTTAGATCCAAGCAGAAACCTTGGACGATGCCATGTAGGCTATTGAGCACAGAATAGTTTAACCATCTAACTCGACCAACTGCGATCCGTGTAAGATAATAGTAGATGCAGTGAACTCCGATATACACCTCGAGCTAGCACATTCATAGCTCCTGGAAGGACCGACCAAGTTTTGCGAAGTTACATTGGGAAACCGCTGAGTAAGCCCTTCTCTACTCGCTTTAACTTTGGGATGTTCTGACCACCACCACTATCTTCAGTATCATATTCTGCATCTTGAGGTATGCTCGCTTACTCACAGGCGCTGACAACTAAGTTCCAGATTTCCCTCCCCTGCGACGTTGAACTTGAAAGCGATGACGGATGATACGCCTATGACATTCCATAAAAATAAAAGGTGGGATAATTTCTACGCGATTTGCACATACGAAGTGTTCGCGGTAAGTAAAGATGCCCAAGCGACAACTATCAATTCTTTCTCGGGTGATTTTTTGATTCTATTCGTTATTCTGCTGTAAATTTGAGAGTCTTATTTTCTTTTGGCCGATCACCTTGGGCCAACTTCCGTTTCTGTGTGTTGTCGCGACCACAGTCATTATGATGCGAGCGATGTCATTGTCCTTAACATTTAACGATTGAGTTAAACGGAGAGAACATGGAGTGTCTCAGGTTTCGAACGTATGGCACTACAGTCCATTATCAAACAATGAATTGCGGAAGACAGCTTTAACTGCCGTTTTTCCCGGTCCCCCTTCTCAACTTAATTGATATTATCCTTGAAGTTTTGTTTTCCCGCTGTGGTTGCTCAACGCTATCTGCCATCGTGGCGTCATCTGATGATGACCAGTCGCCAGGTCGGCGGCACATTGTCCTTCCAGAAGTGCTGTCTTCTCGCATAGATCCGAATGCTTAAGTTCCAGGTGTTTGTACAAGTAAAAATAGGAGATTGGTCGAGCCAGTCTTCTTCCTTCCGAGACTGTTCTCCTTAGGATGCTAATTTTGCTGAGGATTTCACGTCTTTATGTGTCTTTCTTTTAAGCGGGGAAAAGAGTGCTATCTTTTCAACTGCGGTGACCCGAATGTCTGCAATTTCACCTCGCACGCTGACTACTCAGTCTTTGTGCTGCAACAACCAATAAAACATCCGGCCCGAACAAGCGACTCCGCCACGACCGCCCTTTCCTCGGCCACCAACTCTCAACCAAAAGGTTGGTTCTTTTTGTTTCTTTACTCCCCCCCTCCGCACCTACTACTTATCTGGATGCATCTTTGTTTGAATCAGACACCGATCCATCGGTTGAAACTGATATGACTTGTCACGCCAACCTCAGTATACTCCCATGAGCCGGTCATTTTCCCATCAGCTTAGCTTCAATCTGCCAAATTCGCATTCAGTGAACCGATTAGCCATTACAGCTGACGTTACACACTTACGACGTCAGTTACGATAAGGCTCTTTTGAGACTGCGGGCCTGACGTCTTATGATGCATGGCCCATATTGGTTCATTTTCGCTCATATTTACCCTATGGATGGTCTCGGACAAGAAGGGTGAATAAGACCTGCGCAGGCACCTCTGGACTTGCGTCAGTGATTAATTATTGGTTTGCTCCCCCCCCCCCCAACCCCGATAAGTGTCGCCTTTTCGTTACCGCTGATATCCTGACGACGAACTCTTGCGGGAGTTTTAAAGCTCAGAATAATAAACAAATTGTTTCGGTGCTCCCAGACCTCTCCTTCACTCAAAATAGAGAATATTTGTTAATTTTAAGACCACGTATTAGAGTTGCTTCGACGAGCACTGGTGTTGGTTTAACCGGTTTCAGAGTCACAAATGCCCATGGGAAATCCGCGGGTATATGGTACAGACAGGGTCTTACGTTCTGCTCTACCTACATACGCTAGTCCGTGAGACAACGGCGGTAGTGAGGGAAGCCTAATTGGATGGCGAGCAGTATTCGCTATGCTTTGCAATATTATTTGAGAGAGAGAGAGAGACATCTAGTGGCGGAAACAGTTCCAATCTCAGCTTCTGTATTTCGGTCTCTTCACACGTAAGGTAGCGTGCTAGAAATGGCAAAACGGAGCGCTGGTATTCCGTTGTACGGCAGGCTATATGGCGAAAGCCTCGGCGCATCGGACGGGAAGACTTCACGGCAGTCAGCTCAGAGTGGAGGGGATGGGTAACATCATCAAGAATTCGCCCAGCAAATTGTTTAACTGTTGTGAACTGCCGTTTTGTTATCAAATCCACTAAAATAGTATAAGAAACTCCGACAGCAGAAGTGAGCATTCGGAGGATACGCTTTACACTCAACAAATCCTTTTTAAGCAAAGCTGGAAAAAATCACGGGATAACAATAAAGGATAAGGGGAAGAATACATGCCTCTATAAATCGCCAGATAAGGGCTTGAGGTGTGTGATAGAAACGTAAACGACGGATATAATATAGAATTTTACGAATTTTCGTAAAAAGAGTATCGATATGGCGGGAGAATGAAAGATGTGATGTCAGAGTAACGCCAAGGTACCGAAAAGTGGATACCTCGTTGGGAAGGATGGCTGAGGATTCAGACCTAGGGGAGAGTCGCCGGTCGAAAAACACATTGGACAGATTTCTTATGGTTGAGTTGAAGACCATTATCTGACGACCAAGCTGAGACATGGTCCAGGCCATCCTTCAGAGACTGGAGAGTTTAAAATCAGCAGCATCAGCAGCATCAGCATCAACATGTGTCAGTTTACCACATTGCCAAGTGAGACGATTAAGATTTCTCCAGAGTTCAGCCGAGGAAAGCGGAAAAGAAGATGTAGACGAAGAGGCAAAAAGCTGAATAACAAACAAATCATTTAGTCTGGAAATCTCATTTTTTTATTAAGACGTTAACGTCCTTTAGACTGCCACGGGGGCCTAGCTTGTAGCGAAGTTCTTTTTACGTCTTAAAATTTTTAGATAGGGAGAAAAACTCTGTCTTGTCGGACCATAACGGTATCAAGAGGACATCAAATTTTTAAAAATTTCTCTTAAAAATATTATAAGGTAGCTGGAGCACGACTCGACATTGGATTTGACTGAGGAAGACGGGGATAGCGAATGATATAGAAGTCTGAAGAAGGCAAATGTTTTCTGGGGACGTGTCGCGAACCTTAATTTTCCATTCGGGTTTGATTATCAGCGCACGCGTATAAGCGGAATAAATTTTGGAAGGCCTAATAATACAGAATGATTGGAACCGGGCAATGGAGCTCTGTTCTTAAAAAGGAAAAACTTCGGTTGGTTGGTCAAAACGTGATCAAGAGGGGCATCAGCGCGAGTATTGAAGGAAACAAGGTCATCAAAGCCTAACCGCGTAAACGGACGTAGATTCACACGATTAAATTCGCCACGTAAGATAATAAGATGCTCGCAGGACAATAAAGCAAGTTTTTATGAAATAAAGTCAAAAAACGGGTAAATGCACCTTCGCAGGTAGTGGGGGGAATATAAATACTAACAAATAGAATGCCTTTAAATGTATTTAACAATCGGGGCTTACATATGACAGCGATAACGTCTATAAAATCATCAGAGTACAAAAATAAGGACTTACAGTTAATACACCAATTCTTGTTGACCAAAATAGACACCCCACCGCCTCTGCTGGAGTATGAAGCTTTTCGATCAGCTCTTAAAGCAACAGAAAGGCTGGGAGCTAATTAGTTGTGCGTCAATGTCACTATTTAACCCTGTCTTTTGAAAACAACTCACTTCAGTCTTACTGTGTTCTTTTTTAGACAAAATTAGCTCCATATCATGAGTCTTGTTGAATCTCGATCAACAATTTGTCGACAGGAAGTCTGGAAGTAAGCCCGGAGTTTTTAAAATTGAGCGGCCGTCTTTTCTGCTCTCCATTCGCATATGACTCCTCTTATATGTGCATCGGTTGGCCTATTTCTACTATTATATACCGAATTTTAACCCTTTTTGTTTATTCGAACAACAAAAATGAGGTCACCAGCACACGACGCTGGCAACGTTTTGAAGGAAGTCCAATTTGATCGATATTTTGAGACGCATTCTAGGACGATTCTTCATGATGTCAATATATGCATTCTTCAGCCATTCGTTTTTGATCTTCCCGTGTTTTGTGGTTTGTATGCCCAACCGTATTCACGGTTAATAGAGGACATTTTTTGCTGAAAGTTTTGGAATTTTACTTTCGAAATAAAGCGTAGCTCTCTCCCTCTTTCTCTAGTTTGTCTTTCGGTTGACGCTTCAAGGGATTTGCCAACCGCAACGGTGTTTTTTTCCGCTGCTAAGGTCTTTTTGGAAAAAATCGTGAGGAAGTGAGCATTGGAACTCCAGTAAAACGGGAATAATAATAAAGTTTTTTATCAGTATGGTAAGTGTACGGGGCAATTAGTGAAGTTTGTGGACGTCATCGAGAATATTTGTTTTTCGTGCATGTGTTTGTTTTATTACTCTAGTGAGGTGCTGGAACAGACGTGCCATATGAAATAAGCGCGTTAGGGTTCGTTTAACCGGGTGGAAAAAAGGAAATCCAAAGTTGCTGGTTAAGAGTGGGACTGGATAACGTGGTATACCTAATCTTTAATCAGTTTCGAGACTCATCCAAACACGTGAAAGGTAATATATCACACCTACCTACATCAAGTAAGTAGGTATGTTATAGTAATACAAAATAAGGACTTACGTATTATACCATCGCCGTGTTTTTGGTCTTAACAGTGTGCACAGAAATGAAGTCTGTTTGCATTCAAGGAGTAATTTAGGCAATCAAGCATGTTTGACTTTTCGATGCAGGATGCCACAGAATATCAGCCGGGGAGATCACCCCTCTTATTGGACCATGTTTATGCTCGCGAGTCAGAAATGGGATCGGTTGGACTGGAATATGAGAGAGAGAGAACTGCGCTTAATTTTGAAAGAAAATTCCAAAAATTTCAGCAAGAAAGGTCCTCCATTCGTCGTGAAGAATTGTCCTTGAATGCGCCTCAAAATATCGATCAATTTGGACTTCCTTCAAAATGTTGCCAGCGTCGGGCACTGATGACCTCATTTTTGTTGTTCGAATAAACAAATAGGGTTAAAATGTAGTATATAATGGGTGAACTAGGCCAATCGACGTACATATAAGAGGATTCACCTGCGAATGGAGAGCAGAAAAGATGGCGGCTCAATTTAAAAAGCTCGCGAGTAACCATCTCCCCCGTATTTTACTTGTTACTGACGGTGTACCTCATCTATCTGTCTTGTTTTATTACAATATACAGCGTCCTGTCGCCGTAAGCTGTACTGTGGCTTGAATCGGAGCATCACACGCAAGTTTTCACAAAAACGCGAACTGGACAAACATTACTTATTTAGACTGGAATATAACTACCTCATCCCGTGACATCAACCCGCAGACTGCGTCGTATCCCGTGAACGCGGCAGCCCCCCATACCAGCACTCCAATGTCGTTGTCGAATTCTGCTAGCAACGCCTGCACCAACGGTGGACGACACAAACAAAATCCAATAATGTCATCCCATGACAACGCTAGCATTTCTAAGCTCTGTCTTTTTACAAAGTACTGAAACCTGTCCCTATAATCATGGGTTATTATGGTTAAATATTGTACCAAAGCAACCCTCCACCTTCCAACGTTTTACCTTTTTGAGGCTTTATGGCAAACTTTGCCACCAAGCAACATAAGCATGCTTTCGTATGTGTCATTTTCGGGTAGCTAGCAAAACTTCAGCTGAACCGCAGTAATCCAAGAAAATGAATATGATGAACATACTGTCGGAAATAGAATTTCTGAGGTCGTTGACCCCTCTTGTTCAGACATGGTGGTACATCTGGTCACGGTGCTATGAATTTTGGACTTTGATACAGCTGATCATCCTTCATGCAGAAGTACCACTCACGAAATCACTTAGGCAGACTAAATGAGGCATAGTACCACGTATTGTAGGAGCAGACGCTAACCGATCGCGTTACGGGACATGCTCGTCCCATTGCGCCTTGGGGCTCGATCTAGTGCCTTCTAGGTGACCACATGACTGCTAGTTGTTTAGGTAGAGTGACCTTACCGACAAATACAAGGGAAACTGGAGTAGCCATTTCTGGCTAATTAGGCGTCATCAGCCAGCCATACTCAACCCAAGGTTTGCAACTCCTGAGGCTCGAACCCGCGTTCTGTTAGTTAGAAATCCAATGCTCTACCCCAAGTGTGAAACCGCGTCTTGTCTGTTTTGTTCCAGTACGTGCAAACTGAAAGACCTTAGCGTCAACATTCCCTGTTCTCTTTATTAGGCACCCTGCATGGGCGCTGTGGACCCACCATCTCCTGCACTGATGAAAATACCATCTGTGACTCAGGTTTATGCGTCTGCCAGGCCGGTTGGATCGAGAAGATGCACACATGTGGTAGGCATTTCTTTTTTCATCTTTTTCACCTGTACAAGTTGACTGTTGGCAACAAATTTGGTGACAAAGTGGCGTATCATTAGACAGAAATTTACGGCTTGGTTAGGTGGTAGCTGACTCGTCCTAACTGACGGGCTCTAGCACTGACCCGACATCACAGGAATAACTTGTATGTCAATTGGTTTATGAGACCGGAGACTTATGTTACATCTACTTCACTCTCCGTTCTCACACACAATCTATTTCAATGGTACGGAAAATTCAAAATGACTGACATGGCCAAGTTCTCGTCCACGTGGGCCACACGTGGCCTGGTCTGTGATATCTACGTAGATGAGGCTTCTAAGCCGTCGAAAAGGTCGAATTTTGTCTAAGTCAGAGTGCCATAAAGGTCATTGCGACCTGCGCTCTAGTTTTGAATGACATCAAACTACAAAATCAGTTCGCAGCCTCTAAAGTCCATGACTCTTAGCGTCTCGGGATAGATTAAAACGCGTAAGATTGACTTTGGTTAGATGAGGCCTTATTCCCCAGTACCAGCCTCACTCTCCAATACACGAGTGGCTTATCGGGTCAGGTCGATGGGCATAAGACTAGGCGCAGTGTTTGACGTGGCGCAAAAGTCTCAGTCCACGGCCTGCCACGTGCATTCGCTGGTGCGCACTCACCGCTGGCGATGACCGCGCGTCAGTTTGGACCGCATTCTTACTCAGCATGGCTGCCACTCGGCCCCTTTTGGGGCAACCCAACACACGATCTGTCACCTGTCATTGTCAACATTGGAAATTCCGATTGCATAGTTGACGTAATGGCGCTGGGGTGGTGCTGTGTCAGTTCAACCGTTGTAAATGCCGATGTCTATCGTGTGCCCCGCAGCCTGACCAACGCAGGAACGGTGGCTTGCACTTAAATTGGTTTATCCGGTGCTCTCTCCTCCATCACCTACTTGAGCCTGGTGTCGAGACACAGTCAGGGAGAACGGAGGCAAGGTCGGGTGCAGTTGCTGACAAAAGTAACTAGCTCGTCTGCGCGTGCCACACACGCATGGTCTGCGCACTAGGAGCTATTTTTTCGCATAAACACGTTTAAATGAATGAACTCATGCAATGTCTGTCTGCCTTAGTTATTGTTATTAGCCAATAATGTTGATGCGAGCCAGAAGTTTAGGGCTAAATAGTCAATTAATTCGGTTAAAACCTCGAGATTGCAGTGCGCAGCTGGGGACAACTGACTTCTGATGACAAATAGGCCAGAAGTGGCTGTAAAATTGCTCTATGCTTTACAGGCGTTGACACCGGTTCTCCAGTCCCAGATGTTCGCTCACATCACCCGTTGGTTGACAGGCTCGGACAGTCGACTGCCGCATGGAAGGGAAAGAGTGAGGTTGTCACTGGAATATCCACCCTTATGGCAGACCAACGTATTCTTCACCCTAATCGAGCGTACTAAAACTAATGACTCGGCAGGTTGCCAACTGACGGCACAACTCGGCCCTGCTCAGGAAGATTCAGACTGCAGTGACTCCTTCTCAAGGCGACCCCACCTTGTCTTGCCGTTGGATGAAGCCCCACTCTTTGGGGAACGTGGTGATCCTCTTCACTAAATCGCAGAACTCGGTGAATCATCGGTAGCCATAAAGGCGCTATGCATAGTTGACTTAGCAACTTCGCCCGTTCGAAAGCTCGCCTGACAGGTGCATCTCGTATTCGGGCCTTCCAGCTCCTTCGACTCGTTCCTGTCATTAAGAAACCCACGTTCTGCGGGGTACCTGCTAGTGCTTCTCAAATGCCATTACATCGAGTTTCATTTCCAGCTAAGAATAACGTTATGCTCCGCGTTTTGGATGGAAATTTTGACAGGCTAAATCCATCGTCCTTCTTGGTGACCTCTTTGGATCTCTTCGGACCAGTTTTTTTCTTTTGTTTGGACCACATCTTCACCGCTACTTTTACCCCCTCCTCTCCCTGTTTCAGTTCGCTCGGTTTGCAAAAAACCCGATCTGCAATTCCAGTGCAACGATGGGTCAGCCTGTATTGCTGTCTATGATGTCTGCAATGGCATCGCCGAGTGTCGGGATGAGTCCGATGAAATTGCCTGCGATGAGGGTAAGTCTTCACAGCAGCATAAGGAAATGCTGTGCCGTTTTGGACTTGACTCTTCTCACTACGTAATTCTCAACGCCACGAACCACTGTCTGCCTAGCTTCGAAGCGTGCTGGCTCTGTAGATTCTTCACTTCAAAAGTGTTGGTGGGTAGAAGGATTAGAAGCAGGTGATGTATAAAGGATTTCGTTTTCGTATAAGTTATCTTAAATCTAGGAGGACGGTAAAGAATGAACGTGAGGTTTATTCCTCGTACTCAATAAAGTGATTTGTTTCCTTTTCTAAGAGGCACTGACCTGGACAACCTTCGTTAAATAGGGCAAATCCCCTTCAAAGTATTGCAGGAACTCACCAGCGGAGGCTGTGGGGACCGTATGTTTATCCAGTCTACTGCAGACTGGTATGAATCTCTGCTGATTATCTACAACAAAAACAATGGAGACTGGGGTGGCCATTTCCGCTGTGTTTCTTATCATTAATCAGCTGCATTCTGACTCCTATGCTTTAGGGAACTGGAGGTTTGAAGTCATCAAGGTGTTTTGATTCAGGCCCGGCGACCCTTTAAACGGGCCACGCTGTAGATGCACTGGACTAAGTCAGGTCATAGTAGGCGTTATTGGATGTGCGTAGTCCTAAAAAATGTCACATAGAGTCGGGTGTGGTGGCACATCTAGGTTCAGGTTCCCGTCGCGCAGGACTCAGGCGAGAGAGGAGGAGACAGTGTGGCAGATGTCGCTCAGGTCACTATCCCTGCGCCCACCGGACAGTTGGGCACACAGCGGGTATTGTCGGCAACGATGGTCGAACTGTCGTCATTTTGAATGGGTATTCTGCTGCAACGCATCGACAGAGCTCGACTCATTCTCTACTCAAGTGACGGAGACTGAATACCGTAGGTGCTAATATCAATTTCCTGCTTTGACGAACTATGTCAAGCCAGGTTCTGAGCTGATGAACAAAGTCGACAAAGACTATGGAGACTAAAATGACAATTTCTGGTCTATTAGCCGTCATCAGCCGGTCATACCCAACCCTAGCCAGCACCCCGCTTGAGGCTCGAGCCCGTGATCCGTTGATCAGAAGTCAATGGTTATAGCGTTGGACTTCTGATCAACGGGTCGCGGATACGAGCCTCGGATGGGCACCGCCCGGAGGCATTTTTCATCTCTCTTTTCACCTACTGGACGCTGTGTGGCTGTTGGCGGGGTTAAAGAATGAGCCACAAGGCAGAGCGGGACCTGTGAGTTCCGTTAACGATCAGTGAGCGTTCGTCAACAAAGATATTAGGCTACCCTCCCCTTCAGAGTGTTTCGCATGTGCACCTCTTTCATGCGACTGTTAATAGGATGGGCTCTCATACAGGGGTTATTTGAAGCCCGTGTCATTGCGAAAGGCCGCACTGTTCTACCAGAAATCAGCAGCCTCCGGATGAGTTTGGGGAGACCGAGCACTGAGGTTGACTAGGTATCTTGCTTCCTTTGTGCTCTTTCTTCTTTCTCACCGGACCCAACCCTCATGAGCTCTATGATCCTCGTTCGTGTACAGTTCAGGAACCGGGTCGTGTGTAGCCCGCTGGTCAGCGGCGGTATGCGCCACACCCATGCCCAATAGTCTTGATGTTGTCTTTTTTACTGTATCGCAGTGGGATTTCATCAAGAGCATGAGGTCGATACTGCGAAACTAGCTCTGCGCTAGAAGCTAATTCATGCCTAAGTCACAAGAGTAATGCTGGTCCTTGTTGGGCTTGACGTACAGACTATCTGTTCCTATTTCGCATCTCTGCCCTTCTTGTCCTAGCTAAGGACCTTCGTAAGTACACCTCGACTGCTGGGGATCGTAGGCCGATGACACACAAGCCCGCTGAAAACAATTCGCACCCCGCTCTAGTGCCAAAAGTAGATCACCTATATAGTCGTCTTATACACAGTCTCTACCACCAGCGAAAGCAGGAACAGTCCCAGCCTCCTCCGGACGGGGAAATGGCCGCTGCGCCCACGGTCGTTCCTGCCGCCAGACCCCGAGATTTTCTCTACACTCTGGATGCCAATGACCTCGAGGGCGAACTGCACTCCCTGCGGACCGGGGGAAGTCACCAGAACCCTGGCGGTGGCGGTGGCGGCGGCGACAGCAGGAGCAATTTGGCTGCACATACCACCTACGAGGATTTACTGTCCAGAACACGTCGACCAGTTGCGGTTTGGCAATTGGATGATCCGCCCGCGGAGGCGGACTCCGATACCTCCCCGTTCCTTATGCGTCTGGTCGACGGCAGCAGTAAGGACAGGCGGCACCGACTGGAGCATCTGCTTGGCACCTATGGGTCCGCGCCCGGTCTACTTGGACGCCAACGACATCCCAGCTTGGCGGCGGCGGTGGCGACGATGCCGAAGGAGGAGGAAGAGGAGGCCGTAGTTGTGCCGCCCAGTAGTAGGCACCGTCGCCTTCTGCAGGCCACCTCCGCCTGCGGTATTCACCGCGCCACCCAAGTACCGAGGCTTTCGGCTGCATCCCCTGCTCGAGAGGTATACACGCGCGCGTTTCTTCTCGCCTCCGGAGGAAGAAGAACCGGCAGTGGTGGAGGAGGAGAGGGAGCAGACGTTGGCAGAGCCATTAACGGTTCTACCGCGAAACCAGTTGTCTCGTCGGCGGACACCCCTGTCTTACCGCGGAGGTGCTCGCCGTCGAGGTCATGGTGCGGCATTTTATGAAGAGAACGGTTAGTCCTTCTTTCCAGTGAGATGTCTCTATTACGCTCTTTGCTATTCTTCTGCTGTTTAAGGACAGATAATGCAATCGCTGTTCCCTTCCTTCCCCCTCCCTCTACTTGGCTACTTTTCATCCTCTGGTGTGGATCTGAGTTCGGAGGTTTCTCCTTAGCTTTCGATCGTGCAAGTGCGGTACTTTGTTGCTGTCAGTTCCTGATTTGCTGACTGTAGACCCTCGTATTTTCTCTTGTAACGGCGTTTATTCTGGCTAACGCAACCGGCTCCATATTTCAGACTCCCGAATAGTAGCTTTCCGTAACAGTCGGTCAGTGTCTAACACCCAGACCCAGTTTAGCGTCCATTCATGTCTTCCGTCGGCAAACTCGATAACTAAGCCAGGGCTCCGTTAAAAGGACTTCATGAACGATTTTAGTGTTGGGCCTGCACAATGCATGACCGACTTCCCTCATTCGCCAGGTATGGAGGTCCTATGCTTTAGGGAACTGGAGGTTTGAAGTCATCAAGGTGTTTGGATTCAGGCCTGGCGACCCTTTAAATGGGCCACGCTGTAGATGCACTGGACTAAGTCAGGTCATAGTAGGCGTTATTGGATGTGCGTAGTCCTAACAAAATGTCACATTGAGTCGGGTGTGGTGGCACATCTAGGTTCAGGTTCCCGTCGCGCAGGACTCAGGCGAGAGAGGAGGAGACAGCGTGGCAGATGTCGCTCAGGTCACTATCCCTGCGCCCACCGGACAGTTGGGCACACATCGGGTATTGTCGGCAACGATGGTCGAACTGTCGTCATTTTGAATGGGTATTCTGCTGCAACGCATCGACAGAGCTCGACTCATTCTCTACTCAAGTGACGGAGACTGAATACCGTAGGTGCTAATATCAATTTCCTGCTTTGACGAACTATGTCAAGCCAGGTTCTGAGCTGATGAACAAAGTCGGCAAAGATTATGGAGACTAAAACGACAATTTCTGGTCTATTAGCCGTCATCAGCCGGTCATACCCAACCCTAGCCAGCACCCCGCTTGAGGCTCGAGCCCGTGATCCGTTGATCAGAAGTCAATGGTTATATCGTTGGAGGTCACGCTTGGCCCTGTCCGTTGCTGAGCAACTGCAAACTTGCTCACTCTGGCCTCGGGGATGAATGGACGAACTCGGGGATTGGAACGCAAGCACTACCGTTAAAATGCACTCAGGGGAGTAGTACCTTTTTGAACGCCTGATCCCTCTCACATCACCGCCATACAGAAGGTTTGTCCTGACAGAGGTCTCCTCCGCCTTCAGAGGGATTGTACGCCGATTCCAGAAGTTGCTTAACTGTGGTTCAGCATTATTTCTGCTTTGGTGCTCATCTTCTAAATTTGTTCGCCGCTTTTGTAGTGGTTTGTATATTCTGCGATTTGTGGATTTGACCAATTTCCTTTATCTCTCTCGCCTCTCTCCTCTCATCTCCTTCTCTCAACGAATATTCTCTAGGTCCTGTCACCAAGGGTGGCGTACGTGAGACTGAAATGTCGGGCACTGCCGCTGTCCGTGAGAACACGGAGCGAGGTAAGAGCCCTCGTTTTTCTTGCTACACATGTGCTCATCACTAGGCTGTTGTTATGGGGTCATGGCGATAATGTGGCAAGAAGTTAGGTAAGGATTACTTATGTTCCCCCTGCCCAAGTGATAAAGGTCTCCCTGTACATGATTCCCGTGCCCCAACTCCAGCTGTATCCCTAAAATAAGCCGGAGCCATAGCCCTACTCTCAACCCTAACCCTAACCGCAACATTACAGTTCACTTTCACCCTAATTTTCCTGGTGGTTCCTACTCATGTCCCGTTTAAGGAGCCCTATAGTGGATCAGAAGTTCTTATCGACTCCGCTGTGCCCTCGTTCATTCCACTCTTGCACATCATCGTCTCCGCCGGAGAAAATATCCCGGAGCCTTCCAAAGCAGTCGATCTAATCGGTTGTACATCCACGAGGTCTTCTAGGCACACTGCCGACCTACGTAATGCTTCACCATACTGCCAGCACAGGCACCAGTAAAAAGCCCAGCCACGCCGCTGCATGATGCAGCTGCGAAGGGGTTAAGAACGACGGGGCGATGCCGACACTAGGAATTCATCCTCAGCAAATCAACGCATTTCTCAGAAGATGTGAGATCCGATCCGTTCTTACGAGAGCCTCATGGGATCAGTTTGTGTGTGACACGTGTAGACGGCCCGTTTATTCTCGCCAGTCACTCCAATTGTCTTGAAATTGGTTTGGCATCGGAGAAGGGGAGAGAGGGAGAGAGATTGAATCCGGCACTTTAAATCCAACCTCGGCATATCAGCGCTTCAATCATGTTGCAACGCGCTAACAGTCGTCGTTCGTAAGGTTGCCAACTGATGGGGTGACTCAGTCCTCATGGGGGTGCTATTAAATACTTGACTGAAGGAGCAAGAGTCCATTCGCAGTGAATTTCTCCTTCTGTGGTCATTATGATGCTCCCAACCGCACCAGAGCCAGCTCGATGGGGGAAGAGGGAGTGTGGCAGATGCGGCGCAAGTCTGTCTCAGTCTTAACTAATCCCTGCGCACGTCACCGATGCTGCACTCACTCCATAGGGCATGTGTTAGACGTCGTTGCTGGAATTCGTCTACTTCATGCAATCGAAAAATGAGTTTTTCACAACTGGAACCATTACTGAACTACCACAGCAACTTGAACCTTAACAGCAACATTCAACACCTTCAAGCTCGATGAGGCCGAAATTCTCTCAAGAGGTGATAATCGCGTTAACCGCGAGTTGTTTAAGTTATGGTTTACAGGCCCCTAGTCTATTAACACGTGCAAATGACCTACCCAACCCATATTTGGTGTAAAGACTCAGTTTGACCAGAGAAATCGGCCACTCGGGATGCGCTTAGGCGAACGCATTTTCGATCGCCAGTGCCGGTGAGCCAGATGGCCGAGCCATCATCAACCACCACCCTCCAACACGGGTGACGAAATTTCAGCGGATAACGACCCGCATGCCGTCCATCAATCAATAAGCTGGAGGGGGAGACGTTAATTGCCGTAGGCTTGCAGTAGCATAGCGACGGCATCCTATAAATACTGAAACTCCCTGTGTTGGAATTACGTACTGTCTAGATTTGGGTTTGAGTTGGAACCTGCAACGTCAGGTGAATAAAACTCTTGGCCCAGCGATCGCATCGACTTCTCCTCGACGGATTTATTACTACCAACCTGAGCTAAGATTCCCCACCGGGAACCCTGTGTTTAACCAAAAATGAAGCAATGGTGACTAAATCCACTGTGTTTCGATATGCTGCAGTGGGCTTGGCGGGTAATAACGGTTACCGGTGGCGCATTAGCAGCACCAAAGCCTTCCTCTTCCTGTCGCGGCTTCAATCCCCATCGGGGCCACCGAGTTTCCAAAATTGGGATAAATTTATCAAACACAATTGTAAAAACCCCCGCGTAAGCATTTGAAAATCGAAAAGTCGGTTAACATTCAATAAGATAACCCGCCTACTCCATCCTGAATATATATGATATCACCGTATGTGTTACATGAAATTTCAAGCGTCTGAGCCGATCACGTCCACCACGTGCACCATGGAGAAGCTACAGCAGAGACTTCTTGAACGTGAATAACATTTTAAGGCACAGAATTTACCATACTTTATCCTCCATCACCAGCCTTGAAGTAATGAAAGAACAATTTCAAAATTAATGGTATTGTGCGAGCACAAAGTGACTGAAAACGCTTAACAGCCAATTTGCACTTTTATGATCTGTGAACAGAAAAAAAACTGTCCATACAGCTGATACGCTTCAAGGGCACCTCAACCGTTTTCATGTACTTTCGTTTGTCTTAGCAGTTACGTACAATGGAGCACCCAAACGTATGTCACCTCTTGTCAGCCTGGCAGTCGTTTTCTATCCAAGCATGCGTCTTGACAGGATGCTTAGCATCCTTTTCAGTCTGATGCTATTTTATTTTCAGAAAAGCACCAAACGCAATACCAGTATTCCCTTATCTACACTGGAATGCATCAATATCTTTTAAAATTGACGTATCCTCTGTGACACTATGCATTTTCTGCTGTATGGTTTTACTTATCGAGTCTGTCGTCAAACGTCCTGATTAAGGGCAATAGAACAGCACGGCGCAGATGGGGCTTTTATTTAAGCAGAGTTACAACCCTAATTTTTAAAATTCACAGGTTGGAAGACAACTGGGCACCTTTCACGGGAGAAAACACATTCTTTTTTAACCTACTTACATCTAGCAGGATGAGCTAAAATAAAAAGTGCAGTCTGTCCTCTCGAGACGAAGAATTTTGCCGCAGTAGTTCCTTCTTAGTGCGACCTCTATGGCAATTCCATTCGAATTGGTCCGCTGGGGCTTTGATCCATCGTGCGGAGAACATGTTGAGTATGACAGACGTAAACGAAATGTTTAGCTTTGGTAATCACCTATTCAGTAAATTTCCGAAAAATGCAATATTCGATACAATGACCGGATTTTCCCGTCCAGGATGCGAACTATTTATCAAAACCCTTTGTATATTTGTCACAATCAGTACCTCTAATATATTTAATAACTAAACACTCTCGTAACTAGTTTCCTTACTTTCAATTGTGGAGATAAAGGAAAAACTGATCGCCGTCGGGTTGTTATAAAAATTTCGTGCAATATGTGGTTTCAGAGTACTTTCAATTCACCCAGGAGCTGAAATGCACTCCTCTTTGTGAATAACCAAAATGGAAAAATTCTTGCGTACTTCCAAACCAAAAAGTAGAATAACACTTTTATGAACGACATAAATAATGGTTATATAATTGAACATGGCAATATAAAACTGAGAAATTTTCGATAGAACTCTTCATAGAAAGCTTTGATAGATTCATCTAAGTGCATGGCCACACGAAACTATCGGCCTTTTTTGGACGTGCAGTCTCCGACGATGCGAGCTTTGTCCCAGGCGAATGTGTGCCCTGTATGGAGGATTTGCATGGCCACTTGGGATAGATGATCACGCCTCTTGACCACAATTTGGTTTTCGTGAATGTGTGTGAAAGCAGATTTTTCGTTTGGCCACAATATACAGCATTACAGGCATCGCATGGGATCTCCTTGACGACTTTTTCTTCTCACTGTAACTAACCCTATCCTTGGAGTGTGAAAGCTGAGTTCGTAGGGGTTGTGCGCCACTTTTATTAGGTGTTTCCACGAGTGTCTTTCAACGAGTTCAGACACCATGTATTTGGTTTTAGGCGCCTGATTGGAACTATTTAGTTCCTTTTCTTTGGGCACTTTTTACTTCATGCATTGATGTGCGAAATCCGTAGGGCAACCATTTTTGAAAAAAATAATTCAAAAAGGTAATAGTGCTTGTCTTGGTAGCTTTCCTTGTCAGAGCAATTTGTTTTTGCTCGGTGTCGCAGACTGTTGACAGTACTCCTCTGTGAGCGATTAGGCTGTTGCTTCCATAGTGCAGAATTAC
This sequence comes from Schistocephalus solidus, assembly GCA_017591395.1. NCBI lineage: Eukaryota > Metazoa > Platyhelminthes > Cestoda > Diphyllobothriidea > Diphyllobothriidae > Schistocephalus > Schistocephalus solidus. The sequence goes on from WEDG01007079.1 coordinate 24,656, forward strand.
TTCCTTATATGTTTCTGTGCGGTAAACTGACGTGTGTAATGTTCCGTCAGTCTTTCGCTGTACGAAAACATCCAGAAATGAGAGTTTATCGTCAGCTTCTTGCTCAAGTGTGAATTTTATCCCCGGGGTGGTTGATTTGATGGGGTTGTGGGTATGTTTATAGTTGGTCCTCTCTAACGCCAACAAATGTGTCGTCTACATATCGTACCGACAATTTAGGGTTAACTAATGGAAGAGCCATGGATTCCAATTTCTGCATTGTCACTTTGGCAAGAGAGATAGATATAGGTGATTCTATGGGAGCTCCTTTAGTTGTGATAGTATTTGTGATCAAATGAGTTCAAGTAAGGTAGCTGTGGAAACATCCTTGTCATAGGGCTTTAGGACTTCGTCTGTGGATTGCCTTGCTAAATCTAGCGGTATGGATGTAGTTTTCGCAGATGACCAAAAATAAATTAGCTCAAGATTCGGTATTTTACCGTGACTGAGATGTCTGGGAATTTTGCCGTAAGTAAATTTATCTTTTAAACCTGCTTGGACAATCTTTTTGAAAGCTCGTTGGGATTAGAACTGACTTAAGCAAGGAGACGGGCCTCAAATTTATGTTCTACGAAGCTGAAATTCTCGCAAGAGGTGATAATCGCGTGAGCCGCGAGTTGCTTGAGTCCTGATTTACAGGCCCCCAGTCTATTAACTAGTGCAATGACCTACCCAACCCATATTCGGTGCTAAGACTCAGTTTGGTTAGAGCAATCGGTCATTCGGGGAGCGCTCAGGCGAACACATTTTCCAACGCCAGTGCCGGTGAGCCAGATTGCCGAGCCATCATCACACCACCCTCCAACACGGGTGACGAAATTTTACCGAAAAGCGATCCGCATGCCATCCATCAATCAATTAGCTGGAGGGGGAGCCACTAATTGCCTTAGGCGTGCAATAGCATAGCGACGGCATCCTACAAATACTGCAACTCCCTGTGTATTTTATATTGTATCTGATGATGGGTTCAAGTCGGAATCCGAAACGTCAGGCGAATATTATCCTTGTCCCGGCGATCGCGTCAACTTCTTCCCAATATCCCTTGTGTGTAGCCCTCAAAACAGGAGGACACTGGAAGTGGAACACCGCCTAAGTAATAAATGTGGCCCTGCGCTAAATTCCAATAAGGGTAAAATATTCCTGTCACCTTACGCTCCCCTCACCCTTTACCTTCATCTTAACTGGGCGGTTCTCGTTCCCATGACCTGCTGTTGGGGCGCCATATAAGCCGATCCTGCCCTTTCATTTTTTGTGGTATTTCGTTTTCGCCTAGCTAACTACAGTGTGTGTGGCCTATCTCATACACTGTGCCGAAATTCTCGAATGATTGATAATCAGTCGTAAACTGGCAACCAAGCATGTAATGATCAACTCGATGCGAATTTAAAACCTAAAGGAAATAGTAAAAGTTCTATTACTTCCTTTAGAAATACCAACTTTTTAAAAAAGTTGGCATATTGCGAAAACGCCCTAAGTCGCTCTAACTGTGACTGATAAATTTAAATAAATTTTTTGTTGAAATCGTGAACATTCCATTTTGTGTATATTAAGAGAACTTTCTTTTAGCCTAATTTCTTTATTGAGATTTTTGAGATTTCAATACAATTAGTGTCATATGGTCCTTGAAATACCGGTTAATGCTTCATAATTTTCAGGATTTTCAAGCGAAATGCCACAAATTTAGATTCCGTTCAATATATTTATCGAAGCCTTCAAAAATATTACCGAGGTAGTGAGTTTTTGTATATTCTTTCTAATGCAGATGACCGTTTGCATCATATGCATGAACATGAAAACTAATTGCAGATAAAATTAAACGTCTACGACAAACTTAGATATTAAGCTGATGACTATATGTGCACTCTAACTTTTTCCAAGGTTAAGTCGAGTTTAATATTAGAAAGTTTGACCATTTTTGACTTCCCTGAAAGTAAGTGATACATTTTCTGCTGAAAAAGGAAGAACTCACCTTTCGCTGTATTTAGGGCGTTTTTCGCTATATTTCTTTACTTCAATGCCCCGTTCTAAGATTGAAAATGCACAAAAGTGGCCGAATATATACAAAGATTTTGCGAAAACTGCCAATTTTCTACCCATTGCGTTTCTGAATTCCGAATTAGTGGAATTTTTACTATACAGAATAGTATCTTTTTACCTGCTTCTAATTTAACATAGGTTTATCTAGGCACCCATCTCCACAATTTCTTGTACGCATTTTGCTTACGGTCCCAATTTTCGGCTTAGCAAAACAAAATATTGGTAAAAAAGTTAATAATGCGTTTTGTGGCAAAAAACGTCCGAAATTTGAAACGCATAATTTTTAAAGCTGAATTCATTTCTAGTTTCTTACAGTTGCCTTCACCTGACTTAAATTTTATTAAGATCATATTTTCCGGTGACGTGCATGGTTCTTTAGAATAAGGCTATCTAAGCACCAATATAACAAGTCTAAAATACTCACTTAAATTTCAATCACACATTGCATGAGTTAGGTCATCTACTGTATGAGGTCTCTTTAACTCGGAAGGGCGCAAACCAAACTCTCACTCGGTATCACCTGAACTTGGGAGCAATTAAAAGTTAGCGCCAGTACACAGTCCAGCAAAGGGTATGCGACGGATCTGTCCCAGATAGCGGGTAGATTACAGGGCACCAACGATTGCGTATTCCAGCCGCCATGCAAATGTTCACGCTAGTTCGTGTTCTGTATGCGAAACAGAAGGTCGGTTGCAGGCAGGGCACATACTGAGCACAGAAGACTGCATAGGTGGTACTGTCGTGATACGATGGTTGACAACTTGAAGGCTCCCGAGTCAGGAAGCAGGGAATACAGTTTCGTGGACAAACCTTCAATGAGGCAGAGAATTGACAAGCAGTACCACCAGCAGTTGGAGTCAGCACTCTCATCAGAGCATTTTATGTGTGTCGTTGGGTGGTTTAATGTGTGATAGGGAGACCCGAGCCACTTCTGCCTCAGTTTCAAATATGACGAGAAGAAGTTGAACACCAGTTGTGCGTGTATCGCATTCTGTGCAGAAAAGGTCACAATAAGTTGGCAACTAGACGAGGACACACGTCCGACGCCGAGAGAGTGGGCGCATAGCGCCTTATTCGAGAGCATGTGTACATCGACCGGTTTGAATGGCAGTTATTGGTCGAAAACCACTTGTAAGCGAGCGCAAGGGACGCAACTTTCCCGTAGACGCCCGGAGTAGGACCACTAGAGAAACGATAGGCTACATGTCATGGAGAAAATGTTGGAGGCTGACCAATCGAAACCCATGAGTTCCGATCAAACATCCGTGACATCCGCTTGCCACGCGTATTTCGTATGGTATCAAGGGCTGAGTAGGGGTAGCAGACAACGCAGTCTGTACGCTTCCAGTCTACGATAATGAACAGTAGAGCTAGTTGTGCGAACCTCTTGACCATGAGTAAACGTTACCGGACTTGCTGGCGCCGCGAACCCACGGTCTGCAGTTGCGTTCAGTCACGTAGGAGCGGTTTTTGCCTATTAGTTTTGGTTACAGAGCGAAGATGAACATTTGTTTTTTGCGTTCGAGTCCTGCTTCCACAGCCCTTTGGTGCTCGCATAGTGACAGGCCATCAGGAAACGTTACCGAAGAGGTCAGCGGGTTATTGAGCTGTGTTCTGGCTTACATTCCTTTATAGGAAGAACCTGAAAGTTAGATTCTTGTCGTTTGTCAACCTGAATACGATTCAGAACTTTGATTTTTTTCTGATATTGGAGGTGATTTTCGTAACCTCTAATTTGAAAGTTTGTCAGAGTCGGAAAGACATTTCCGCCACCGCTAGCGACATACCCTCTTACATTTGCCGTTTGAATCGGTTTAAGCACTTGAAAAATTTGTTGGGATCTCTAAGCCGTCAGGTTCATAGACTAAGCACAAAGGATTTTGGGTGTACCCTCCTGCCCTCCGTCTCATTGTTCCTGCCGTTGTCGGTAGATTGGTGAATCGATTTTCACATTACATTTCCCTTTAATGCGCCGTTTCGTTCTAGAAGACAGTCTCATGTTTCCCGACTTTCCGATAGTCCTGATACCTTTTCATTGCTTCCATTCTACCCAATTTAAGTAGGCTTGCTTTTCCAAGTTAACTTTCTAGTGGATCGATTTCTCCTTCTCTCCTTATTCTCGTCCTCATATCAATTAACCTACTTCCATGCAACCGATACGACCAATTCAATCTGCGTAATGGTTCTCATAATGTTTGCCTCACTTCGATAAGTTCCCTCCTCCTCCTACTACTAATTCTACTATTGCAACTCTTGCTACTACCGCCATCATCGCCCTTGTCCCTTTCCCCAGCCTGGTAGCCCTAGCTGTCTCACATATTCTGCCTTTAAGTTGGTTCGTTCTGTGCAATTTCACATCCCTTTCCCCTCTTGTATTTCTCTGGGTTTGTTGAAGCCGTTGAGTCAAAGAGTATTACTGACGCTGGCAGTGTCTCATTCGCCGCACACAATCGCACCCAGTGGCACATTGCAGCCATCCTATTGGCCATTGGCCTGGGCATAATCTCCTGTCTATTCGGCTTCCTGGTTGGTCGCTGCCGCAAGGACACCTGCCTGGGTGGTGGATCACGCTCCAAGGCCGTGGCCGCCAGTCGCCTTCGGCGTCGAATTCGAGACAGTCGACAAGCTGCCGCAGCTGCGGCGGGGGCTGGCAGTGACCTTGAGAAGAACGGCCTCCTCACGGGATTGCAGTTGTGAGTGGGGCCTCGTGGCTGCCCGCCCCCCTGTCCTGTCCGTTCCTTTTCGCATCCTTGCATTTACCCTTGACTATATATCCCATCTTTGTGGCATTCCTTGAGGCCCGTCTAGTGAGTGCATAATATCTCCCACGCAAGCACCATTTGTGAGATCTCGTCTTGTGCAATCATTCCACCATCTCCATGTGATAACACTTTATGTTGTCTTTTCGTTGAGGCGTTTCCTCTGAGTTTTTTCTTCTGTGCTTCTATGCATATTTCTGTGTCTGTGAGTATCCGTCTTGGTTCTTGACCGGTCGACAGCTTTTGCATCGCTTGTTGGGGTACCTGCGTTCGGTAGTCAGACTAGTGGATCAATATCGATTGTGAGACAACTGAGTCGGCTAAATTCTTTGCCGTGCCAACTTGACGGCACGTTCGGTATGTAGCTAGAGAGGGGCTACTCTAGCTTAAGCGGGGGCCATGACCCCAGTCGGTACTCCATGGCTCGTGGTTAACAGGCGCGACTGCAGGAGTTGCGTCTCGGGGGCGGGGAAGCGGGGAAGGTTCACATGGGCTCCAAGCCATTTTCTGAAAATAATAGACACCTGCTGGCATTCTCTACGGTTGCGAATGACCTATAAGTCCCAGGGAATATCTGTTTGTACGATCTCTGTTCACGCGAAATCAGGAACGTTTCAAAAGACCCACTGACCTACGGTAGGTACTTCGAAGCAAAACACGACGATTGCAGCCGAAATAAATTGATTTACTGCATAGATGACAATAAATCGATGTGGACGTCGTGACGACGGCAGTGACTATCAATCTATCGAGACATATCTGCCTATTACTTTAGGGTTCATGCGTTTTGGAGGCTGAGGTCGGTTTAGTTTATCGTTCGTTCGCACGTGGGGCTCTTTGATCTTGGTTTGTGGTAGAATACGCTAAAAATGAGGCGTTTCCTGATTTGCCTTAAGTCCCAACGGGGGTCCAGAGTGTATTTGAAAGGTGATACCGGCTCGCCTAACTGCCGTGCTAATGAATTACAATTGTCTGATTTTTGGGATACGACTGTACGTTTCGTGGACTGTGATCTTATAAACTCACTTTAAGGTCTGAATTGCTTACTAGACCTGACTGACAGGTCAAGCGACGGCACCCGACTGTTCTACAGTCATATGCGACGGTGTCCACCGTATGCTCCACAGCAGCGCATCTACCACGCGGCCCGTTTATCGACGGCACTCACCGTGTACTGCCGAAATGAACGTGCACCTTCGCAACAGCTACTGCACTCTCGTCCCTCACCCATCTGGTTCTGATGGCGAAGCACTGTCAAAATGATCGGAAGTAGGCGCGGTAGCTGAACAGCCCGTCTGCGCGTGCCACGCACGTCCTTGTCCGTACTAAATATGTCAGCTTACGCTTTCCTCTCTAAAAAGCAAGTCTTGTTTGTTTGTTGCAATGCCCGCGTCGAGGTGCTCATTAAATATTAACCAGTATACTAATATGTGTTTTTAATTGGAAAAGATTACTTATAAAGGCTTTTAACATTAAGGACCGTGCGTCCAGTTTAAGAACAAGCTTCTTTCTGGCTGCCTGCAGACGCTGCATTCCGTAAAAAAAGACAACCTCCTTATTACGACTTTTTCTGATTGATGTTCTATGCCCCTATAAATTGAATTATATTTTTATGCAGAATTGGCAACAAAATATGATGTCATGTTCTCCTTTGGGGGCGAAATTTGTACGTGAAGAAAGGTTGGTTTTTGATTTTTCAAATTATCTAACTATGACATTCTTTATGATCGCGAAATGTCCATTCATAAAGCATCGTATCCTTCCACCTATTAGTGTTGCTTGCAAATGAAAATTTATGAGCTTTATTCGACGTCTTCTTTATAGCAAACAGCAATCTATGATGTTCCGTACTTTGAAATCCTGCATTTTTAGGTTGGAAAAATCTGCCTGCATGCGTACCAGCAGATTGGATCCAAAATTCTTTGGGAATTTAAACGTGTTCATAAACCGTTAAATACCTTTCCAAGTAGAAAAAAATATCTTGCAAGCCTACGCAATCGAAAACATTTTATCGGATGGGATTATTTCGGCGGCCTTGACCCGTAAGTTGCTTGATTAAATTTGCACGAGGTGCGGCTTATAATTCGGGGAGTAAGTGGCTTTGTGCCAGTCCGCGCCTAGATGACCGCCGTTCGCCTTGCTAACACAACTCACTTCGCAAAATTTAGACTGGGAGCATGAAACTGCTGTAACTTGTCGTAGCTTGACCACAGTCATCAAATTTTTAAGTTAATTAGACAAATGATTTGATCACTCTAAGCAACTGAGGTGAAAAATGGCTCTAAGAAGCCTCGTATAAAAACACGCTAACGATTGAACGCTTACCAGTAGAGGGTGCGGTGAGAACAGCCGGAATTAAACCTCTATTTTTGGTAGAAATCATCACAGCGATCAGTAAAATGGGAACCGTCATCCAGTGAGGGTTCTGGACGAAATTCGTGGTTGGTGGTAGACCGCTAAAATTGGAGGCAGAACCAGAGGATAAAAATTTTGTCGGAAAACGTTTCCGCTGAAAGGGTGAGGAAGAATCCACAAAACCGGACCCCTAGGTTTTGTCTGCCCATGACTGTTTCCCTCTTGACGAACATCCTTTATTGGTGTTTGTGGTTTCACAGAAAATTTATCGTCTAGTAAAATGTCTTAAGACTGCTCAATTTTCGTCCTACCTAACGTGGTTTACAAAGTTGCAAACCTCACAGTCGAAAACCTCTGCCCTGCGATACCCTGTAGTTCCTTTCAGGCTGACAAGCTGTCGAGGTAACCGAAAAGTGTATAGCATCCTCATGAAGGTCAATAATTGCGGATAACCCCAAACGTCCTATGTGTCAACCACAAATCCAGATGGATAAATTTCTTTTTCCACCGATATTGTCTTCCACTTTTCAACTCTAAGCCTTGCCTACATAGGATTCGGCCTGCAATATACGCAGGACAGTCACCCAAACTAGCAGAGTCCGAAAGATGACTGCCGAGTGATTGATTCACACTGATGGATTTGGTTGCATTGACATAAGGCTGAGTTGGGATCTTGGAGCTTAGAACCCGTGTCGCAGAAAGAGTTTTGTGGTTTTGTAAGTCATAATGGCAAACGTCTTTAAAATAGGGTAGGTTGTGCTCTTGTGGGATGACTTTTTCTCAGCATTATCGACTGCATGACCTATTGACCCTCAGTTACAATTCATAACAAAATTGTCCATGCTTAAATGAGTACCGAAATAGATAAGGGAGATTGGAATGGCCATTTCTGGATTTTTAGCCATTCTCAGTCAGCCGTACGCAACTCCAGTTTTATGGCACCTGGTATTTGGAACCAGAGATCTTGTAGTGGCCCGACTCCGGGCGCATGTTGCAATACTGAACCGCTCGCGACTTCATGCACGTGCGTACCAGTGGCTGTCTGGTTCTTGGCAATCTCGACTGTCCAATCGGGCAAATCATCTTCAAGGCTGACTCACAGATGACCTCACTGGATGCCCTGTGACGACTCCACATGGTCTCACATTTGGGGACGTCACAGCCGCGGCGACCGGACGTGCCCTCTTTCGGCAGTCAACTTCTTCCAAACCCTTCTCTGATAGTTCTGTACAGAATAACCTATCCTCGCAACTGGGGCCCACTTCTCTCCTTCTACAGAACCTGACCAGTAGGTCATAGCGTCTAGGGTGTTTCCTAATAACTTAAACTGTTGCGATAACCTTTGATCATTATCTCAAGTGCTCTACCATTTATGGTCACTATGCGACTGCTCATGTGTCCTGGATTGCGCCTCAAAGCTTGCGTAGAGTAGCCTGTTCCGCAACCAGATCGGTGAACACAATTGCAATACAGAACTGCCTATTTCCGTCCCACAAACGGATGCGATCTCTGCATGCCGGTCCCTCTATCTGCCTATTCTCAATCTCAACCGTCACGTCGTGGGGCCATATTGCAGCGTTGAGGGCACTGTTCGTTGATCAACTGGTTTGTGTTAACGTCACATACCTGTCGTCTAGGGACTGCCTGTTGAGGAGACCAAATAACCCACAAATGATTCCCGGGCGTTGTCCGTGAGGAACCCCCGTGGGCCAACTGCAGGAGAGTCACTCATCAAAAGACTATGCTTTAGTGGCCCTATTTCCGGGCGCTGGTCACAACCCTACATCCCTTGCGCGTATTATATCAATGGCAGTCTGAATCTCGACCATTCACAGCTATCCAAACAGGATAACTAACTTCAAGGCCGACCCAGATGTGTCCTCGCTCAAGGCGCTGTGACGACTCCCCTCACTCACATCCGGGACGCCACTCTCGAGGCGCCAAAGCTGTGCCTTCCAAGACGTTCTCCAGTGTTCCTGTACTGAATACAATATCTTCTTATTTCGCTTCCAATTACATTTCCTATTTGGCAGCAGGCCTGAAGTTACAGTGGGTACTATTTACCTATTTATTTATTGCCAGGCACGATAACGTCTCTCTTGGGTTTACGGTCAGAAATTGCAAAGTCAAGAAACGCTGACATGCACATTTACAGGTCTCAGAACCGAAAGGCATTCCTAAAAAAATGAAGGTAAAATTGATCTCAAGATTATCTTCAAATGGGCTGATGCAACAGGCGCCACTTTGCAGCGCGCAGAGAACAACAGGTGGACTATAAAACGACACGCCACATGTGGTTCGCTAAACGTTCAAATGCGGCCTCTTCTGCCAGGCTGTTTACGAATTACCCTCTGTCTCACCTGAATAGTCTCAGTTTAACTAGGTGCGATTCTCGAATTGAACTGTTTTATACGAAATGGTCCGTTTTGACTCAATATTACAGAAGGTGACGGTGTAAAGCATGAAACATGATATGGGAAATGTAGATGATCGTTTCTCAGCACCTCAAGCGTTGTGTGTTTAACCATTTCGCCCAATGCGTACCGAAAGTGTCCTATTCGCATGCAGAATATGTCCAGATGTTATTTTAACCAGATAAAGTTTAGAAATATAAGCGGAAGTCAATGTTTTAAGCGTACGGTTAAAAGTACTCCGCCCGTAATACGGTCAATCTTGTGCGTTAGGGAGGCTAATACACCTGACCATCCACTCCGCAACAGGCCAAACAGATATGGGAAATACACACGGGAAACCAGAAAGCCAATCAGCGTGCGCTGATGCATTGAGTATGCGTGCGGCCCAATTATTTGAGAAGTTTCAGCGAGGGGATTTCCGCGTGAGAAACGACCAATCAGCGTGCGAAAACGGCCAGAACTCCAATAAATAAGTGACGGCTGATGAGCAAGAGGATCCGCTGTTTCTACAGGCCTAGAATAAAGTGGCTGGTTCCAGAAGCCCGCTTTGCTTTCCATTCGGGAAAGAACAGTTGGCGTCAACGTTTGGCCGAGGAAAAGGTACTGCTGGAGTTCAGCGCAAAGCCATCTGTACAACGGCTGGATACGTATACCCGCGACCAACACAGTGTTATCATGATACACAGAACACAGTATACTGAGGACTGAATCCGATAATTCAACTCAAATTACTAAGTAACTGACCGGCCACTCGCCATATGATCTTATGCGTTCGGAATGTCTACATTCCGACGAGGAGTCAATGCACGTGCGTGCGTCCCATTCCCCCCCGGCCGCATTCCAGGAACACACAGGCAATCTCGACTGTCCAATCTGGCAAATCATCTTCAAGGCTGACTTACAGATGACCTCACTGGATGCCCTGTGACGACCACAGGGTCTCACACATTTGGGAACATCATGGATGCGGCAGCTCGGCGTGTCCACGTCCGGCAGCCAACTTCCTCCAGACTAAGCTATTATCCCAACTGGCGTCCCACTTATTATCTCCTTCTAGGGAACCGGACCTGAAGGTCGTAGCGGTTAGGGCCTCCCCTGTCAACTTAGCTTTCTGCGATACCCTTGACCGCAGCGTCCGAAAAAGCGTCTATCGGAAGAAAACCTGGTCTGGAAACATTCGGCTGCTTCGGACTCCCTCCACCGAATACGGAAGCTGGAATTCCAGGAAGCAGTCCAGAAGAAGAGGAGATCACGTTTCGGATTCTCATGTGAAACCATCACCAGAGACATTAGCAAAAAGGGTGATAGATGCACAAGGTGAGCAGAATTTATAATATGTAGTGGCCACGCGACCACATCTATACTAAATTTGCAGATATCGCGATCACCGCTTGGGGTCGTAATTTATGCGACCATAACGACTGGGACGTGGCCGCAGTCAACGTCGTCCCGCCTTGGCTCTGGCCACCGTGCTCCCCGGAATCTCGTTGATCCAGGCCTGTGAGAAGTTTCTCGCTTCTTCCATAACTTGAAGCGGATTGGAAAGAATGGCATACTACAAAAGCAGCGAGTTTTTTCAATAAAATATGATTTGTAGGTTTTAAATTTATTTTCTTGTTGTCGGTTGTGTTTTGTTTTTCTGCCGCGTTGGGGGTTGGGACAACAGTCGAGTGCACCTACGGTTCATCTCGTGGTAGGGATGCCATGTGTGGCCAGGAATTGTCCCATCCGCCTGAAATAGGTGGCGCTACCGTAAATTTCCGGAAGAGTAACTATACCCGTGTCTTAGCGCCAAAACGAACCCTCACATGAAATTAAACTGTCACCTTAATCTTGACCCTAGCCCTACCCTAAACTTAAACTTTGTAGTCTAATCATGACCCTAACACAAACACTTACCTCAAACGTCACCCTAAGACTCACCTTGATCCTAAACATAATTTCCTTGGAATTAAGCGCAAAGCCACATGACAATTGTGGGCGGTTTCCCTTCCCCTATCCTGTTTAAGCGGCCATTCAAGGCATCCTTATCCATGTCATTGCGGAGTACCAGGCCAGATCGTAACCATATGAAAACTTTTCCATCCGCTAAATGGGGCGATAATCTATTCGCCGATAGTCAACCACGACTCACGGCGGACTTTAAATGTGAGCCACCATTTCTTTCTCCTCCATTCACATGTGAATTTTCTTGTATGTACATGGGCTGGCCCATTTATCTCATTATATACCACTATTTACCCTTGCTTGTATGGACTGTGATAAGAAGGTCATTTGCAAACGACGCCTGTACCGTTTGGAAGAAAATCTGGCGCAGTTTTGCGACGCATTCACGGACAACCGTTCACGATGCCGACAGCTGCATCTTTCAGTTACTATATATATTTGGTTTTCTTCCGGTGCTATCTCTTGCGTACCAATTTTATCCATAGTGAATGGAGGCCTTTTTGCAGAAAATTTTAAAATGATACTTTCAAAATAAAGCGTCTCTCTTTTTCTGAAATGCAAAAACGTAAAATTTAATTGAAATCCTTATATGCGATTTTGGAAAACATTTTAAACAGTACGCAAAGGGCTAGTTGTCATAGGAGATATCACACTGCCTTTTGGAGGATGTTTGCATCAGATTTATATGTAAACTTTTCCACATTGCCCAGCTTATGCTGTTTAACTTACTCAGTTGTTTACATGGATAGGCTTTATATGGACCTACATTATTAAGCTTACTCATTTGATACGCATTGACGCAATTTCGGTATTTCCGTCTTTCATCAAAATATGTTATTTCTGCCATACTGTACTTCTTTATGGTTTTAATGAATTAGAAATTTAGATTTTTGGTAGGTGAACCTTGGTCGATTTCCGATTTATGGGATATTTATCTTCAATTTAGGCATAGTTCACGACTTTCCTCAACGACTGCACGAATTACCTGCTCCCCGGTTCTATGGTTTGTACTACAATAAAGGGTTATAACAAAAATTCATTTTAGCCAGTGAGCTTGCAGAACATAATGATACGATTGTCCAGATGACTGAGGGCAAATGAATGACAGAAATTGGAAGGCATTCGAAATAGCGTCACATCTTCGTCCCCTTTCTTCACCTGTTTATTTACTTTAATGTAGGACGTTCGCCGCTTAGCAGGGAAATTGCATGTTCCTCTCCGTTTACTCATGGAACCCGATTAAAGTAGGAAAGCTAGTTCGCACATCAACTACAGAGTTCGAGAATGATGCTGTCTGCATTTTGCGCGTGTGTCAGACTGTAGGGTTCGAAAACTGTCCTCCTAAATTTTCTCCTACGTGAAAAAAATGCGCTGTGTCAAACTCATCAGAAAATTTTTAACCGGTTGTCAGGGCCCATTCATCGGAAGACGGACTAAAATAAAAGGACAACCAGACTGTCGATGGTTATCTGTTAGTGCAACAAAATCCTGACGCAAATAAGACAGAATTGGGGGGCTTTAAGGGACTCGGAAAAGAGTGTTAGAAAATGCCTCCAATACTGGACACGATATATTTGCATGCCTTATTCTTTATTGGACTATTTGGCGAGCATACGTTTGTTTTTTTTGATAAATTCTCATCAGGCGAGAACATTTATCTGGGAATGGGGTCGAGTGAAACATATTAGTGATGCGAAAAATTGATTAAAGTTCGTCTTAGCACACAACCAGGGTGTGGAAATATGGGGAGGAAGTAATAAAAGGCAGTTATTCCATGAGCAACGAGAGTTATGGGATGGTTCCTATTCTCGTGTCCTGTTTAAGCGGCCATACAAGGCATCCCTACCATGACATGAACCGCAAGTGCACTCGACTGTTGTCCCAAACCCCAATACGGCAGAAAAACAAAACACAACCAACAACAAGAAAATAAATTAAAACCTACAAGTCATTTTCACTGAAAAACTCACTGCTTTTGTAGTTTGCCATTCTGCCCAATCCGCTTCAAGTTTTGGAAGAAGCGAGAAACTTCTCGCGGGACGACGTTGACTGCGGCCACGTCCGAGTAGTTATGGTCGCATAAATTACGACCCCAGCGGTGATCGCGAGAGCTGATAATTGTAGTACGCATGTGATCGCGCGCACACTAAGTACTATAAATACTGCTCACCTTGTGCATCTATCACCCTTATCTGCCACTGTCTCTGATGATGGTTTCATACGAGAATCCGAAACGTCAGGCCAATAAGCACCACGCTCCAGTGATCGCCTCCTCTTCTGAACTGCTTCCTGGAATTCCAGCTTCCTTATCCGGTGGAGGGAGTATGAAGCAGCCGAATGTTTCCAGACCAGGATTTCTTCCGATAGACGATCTTTCGGACGCTGTGGTCAAGTGTATCGCAGCAAGCTAAGTTGACAGGGAGGCCCTGACCGCTACGACCTTCTGGCCCGGTTCCGTAGAAGGAGATAAGAAGTGGAATGCCATTTGGGATAATTGCTTATTCTGCACAGAACCATCGCAGAAGTGGCTGGAGGAAGTGCGCTGCCGGTCGTGGACACGTCCAGCTGCCGCATCCACGATGTCCCCAAATGTGTGAGACCGTGCGGTCGTCACAGTGCATCCAGCGCGGTCATTTGTGAGTCAGTCTTGAAGATTATTGGTCGGTGTAGCCAGCCAGGATTGTCAATAGCCACTGGTGCGCACGTGCGTATAGACGCGAAAGGTTCAGCGTTCAACATGAGCAAGGCGTGGGGTCACTACAAGCGGACTGCTTAAAAGGATGTCGAAGAAGGAAACCAAAACTGCCGCTTCAACCTCCGTCGTGAACTTTGTCGACGAATGTGCCTGATTTAGAGCCTTTAAGGGGCACCTACGTCGGTTTCTGCGGTGGTGACCGTAAAGATGTCAGCAACGTAGCAACCGTACCTTTGCTTGGTCGTTGCGTGTTGTGCAAGTCGTAGTGGATGGTCTCATGACGACGGTGGTGGGTGGTGATGCAACAGTTGCAGGCATCTCATATAAAAAATATTGTACTATGACCAAAAGATGCATACGACGAGTAGAAAAGGGAACACACAGGCCATAATGCACTACCCTAGAACAAAACCCTCCCCTGAATCCAGGGAAGTCCCTGGGCATCGTCCTGAGACTAGAACCCACAGTCATCCAAGGAGCGTTGTAGCAATGTCTCCTAATCTTCCGCTATGGCTGCGTGCGACTGGCATCGCCAACGCATGAGCACATATCGGCAGCACACACGTCCTCGCTGTAAGGGTTGTCGGTGCTGTCACTGACCCATGACGTCGGCATCTGTCAAGCACTGCGTACGGTCGTGCGACATCCTTAACGAACGCTGTGACGCCAATCTATATTTCTCTCCACTGATTGGCGGCAGGTGGATGAAGCCCAAGCGGATTCACTTCAGCCGCGCATGCCTGGTGAGGGCGCGTGCGGCGATGTCCTACCCAGATTCCAGTACACCCCTTTGCACAGTAAATTTTTTTCAAATTAATTTGTCTTCACAAACTCGTGACCTGAGAATTGTCTTTTGTCAACCCACTGCACTCTTCGATAGGGCTACCAGTTTCTCTTCGTCGGGACAGGAGTCGTCGGTAGATGTGAAAACAACGCAGAGTGAGAGCAAATGGGGATCTAGCTGTAAGAGGCTTGCTATGTGGACAAAATTCGCACATGAGGAACCGACCACCACCACCATCATATCCGTTCTTTCATTCATTTGACAGAAAATCATGTCTTCTTCAAACATTCTACACAAGGGAAGGGTAGTTTTCGATTTTATCAAGTTTTTCTATCCCAATAATCTGGAACATGACCTCCCCTTATACTTGCATCTAGGTTTTTTCCAATCTATAAGCGCTATACTTTCCTTGTGGTGAAAGTCATATTTCACTCTTTTCCATGAAAAAAAATAACTACGACATTGGGTTCATAACATTTTACAATGGATGTGAGTTTTGCTCCATTCTTCGGCGGAGGCTTAAAAGGTGGCTCCACTTGGTCATTTCTTTTTTGCCATTATTACTTAAATATATTCCAGTAGGCCTGTTAGCGCGTGTGAAACATCGATTTGCAGTGAAACCCGGCACGACGAGGTGGTTGGCCATGGAATGAGGGGTTGGGACTAGGGGGGTTGGTTTCGGGTTTACGGTTAGGTTCTGCAGCTAAGAAGTTAGGGTTAGCGCTAGGGTTAACGTTGCCATTATCTTCGGTTAGATATTAAAGAGTTCAATAATTGAATTGATTAATAATTATTCAGTTTCTTGATTAAATCAAATATTAATCATAACAAGAACCAGGTACGATGTCGGGAAATTGGGCACCCAGCGGTCGCTAGCGAAGTGCTCAAGATTTTGTGACACGACAGTTTGACCGTCGTAGTCCGATGGTGTCCACCGTATGCTCCACACCATGGTGGTGCAGGAACGGTGACTGGCGCGTGGATTAGTTTTAAAAGATAGTAGCCTTGCGCTGCAGTTACCGCACTCTCTCCTCCTTCCCCACATATGCCCGGTGTCAAGACAGAGTCAAGAAGACCAGAGGCGGGAGAGGGCGCAGGTGGCTGGCGCGGCCGGGGCTCCTTGGCTCTAGCCATGCCACCCCCATGGTCGGCATTTGTTAGCGGAGCACAACCCTAATAATGCCTGCCGTTCCCTTATGTGGTCCCCTGTTGGTCCAACGCATCTACCACGTGGCCCGTTTAGTGGGCCACACACAATTACACAATTACTGCGACACACCACTTTTCAAATTACACGCTGCTACATAAACTCTAATAGCACACTTAAACACTATGCTTAATACTTACAAATTTCCTTATTATTACCCCTAATTTTTCCTACCCTTATAGTCCCTACTTACCACCCTTCCACTGGTTTGGGCCGCGTTTTAGTCCCCCAATTATTCTTCACGAGGAATTAGCAGAATGAAAATTTGATTTTATTTAAAATCTCGTATTTACAAAATATTGAAGATCAAAGCTGCAATTTGAAGCCGAAAAATTTTCCCAACAAACTAATATAATCAATGACGTCTTAGGTGGGCCTGTGGTTGACCGCCAACATTGCTAGGTCCTGATAGAAGCGAACAGGCGAGGTCCAGAAAGCAGTTAAGAAGAAGAAGCAGAAGAAGA
Source organism: Schistocephalus solidus (assembly GCA_017591395.1). Lineage (NCBI taxonomy): Eukaryota > Metazoa > Platyhelminthes > Cestoda > Diphyllobothriidea > Diphyllobothriidae > Schistocephalus > Schistocephalus solidus. The sequence continues at coordinate 41,357 of WEDG01007079.1, forward strand.
AAAACGAAAAAGCGATCACTGGAACGTGGTGTTTATTTGGCTGGCGTTTCGGATTCTCTCTCAAAACCATCATCAGAGACAGTAGTAGAAAGGGTGGTAGATGAACATGGTGAGCAATATTTATAGCACCTATTAATAGAACGTCAGAGAAACCGAGACATTACTCTGGACGCGAATGGCCGAGCACGCGGCTGCGGGGAGGAATAAAGACGCTGGTTCTCAAACTGCAGCTCACTCGACGGGACCCGGCCATATTTTCAAGTTTGATGAGGCCAAACTCCTCGCAAGAGGTGTTAACCGCGTGAACCGCGAGCTGCTTGGCTCACTGTTCTCAGACCCACAGTCTAACAACAAGCGCAATGAACACCCGTTCCCATATTCCGTGTTAAGGCATCGGCTGAGCAGGGAAATGGGTCAAGTGGAGAGTACGAGGGTGACCGATGATTTTTATGAAGGTGAACCGAATTGCCGGGACATTATCACGCCCGCATCCAACATGGATGATAAAATCACGGCCATTTACGACTCGGACGCGGATGGGCAAGCTGTCATCACATTAATTACAACCCCAGCGGTGATCACATGGCCACTACGTACCATAAATACCGCTCTCATTGTACCTCTATCACCATTTCTGCTACTGTCTATGATGATGGACTCGAGAGAGAATCCGAAACATCAGGCCAATAAACACCACGGTCTTCTTCTTCTTCTTCTGAATTGATAGGTCCGGCGTCCTTGTTCAAGACTCTGCCTCAAGGTCCTGCAACGTCACAATGAACAGTTTCAGACTCACTGACCTGCAGACACTTGACTGAATTCCACTCGCAACACACGTGCGTCCAGATGGTCGTGGATGCCCAAGTGCCTCTTGAACACCCCTTCCCATGACGGACGGAGCATGGACCACGAGACGCGACACCACTCGCGTAAGGCAGCACGTCAGTTCAAACGTCGTAATCCAATGACGTCCACCGTATGCTTCACAGCATGGTGGTGCTAGGACGGTGACTTGTGCGCAAATTAGTTTTAAGTGATAGTACATTTAAACTGCATCTACCGCACGCTCTCTTCCCTTACCCGCCTGTACCGGTTGTCAAGACATAGTCAAGAGGACCGTAGGCGGGGTCGAGCGCAGGTGAATCATATCCCACCATAGCCCTAAATGGCAACAGTGGGTGGTGCGGCATGAGCCGGCACGTAGGTGGTACCATGTTGGGCACGCGTGCCCCCCCCCCCCCCTGTTCTGGCATTTTTATGGGACCGCATCCCAGAATAATAACGCTTGCCGCACCCTGATTTGGCCCCCATGTGTTGGCCCAGCGCATCTACCACGCGGCCCCTTCAGGCGGCACACTGCACCATTGGACAGCATTTGATTTGCTCCACTGACCAATTTAAGCAGCTACCCCTCTCTCAAACATGACTGGATGCAGTCAACACCAGCCCTGGCTTTGCCAATGGCCACTGCGGCCTGAGACAACAGCTCAGGGTTCTGTGCACAATAAATCCCTCATTCTGGTACCATCTGTCCTTATCTACAACCCAGGTTTGGCTTTATGGTTGTAGTGCTCTAAACACTGCTTGAACCCTGCACGCCTGCTATAAACTGTGTTTGGAGTTAAAAGGAAGACAGAAAGATAATAACAGTAATATTAGCAATAGTAGCAGTAGTATATATATTGAAAACGATCTTAGGAGCGAGCACTTAAAGGCCGACATTCTGTACTGACTGAAATATTTTCGTATTATGCTGCCTTCTATATATAGATATATAGATGCTGAAATATCGGTATCCCAAGAAATTCAATTAAGTTGAGATCTTTGGGAACAAAATAACTTTACTGTGTAAATTTTCGAATCTGGTGCCCCAGTTCGTCGTCAGACAAATAGGAATTTACAGAAAACAGTTAAGCTTAAACAATGCCTAACACAAGATTCCATGGTTGGCTAAAGTTTGAGCCAATAGACGTCCAGAGTTTAAATTTATCCGGCAAATAGTGGCTGTTTTTGCCTCCATTTGACCTTGAAAAATTTGTAATTGGCATCTAAATCGATATGCTTGTTAATGCATGCCTCGTCTGAGTGCATTGCCTCCAGGAATTCGCGACCCTTCCTTGTTTGGCAGGCACCAACAATGTGGGTATCCTCCCATGCAAATAGGTGTCCTGTATACAGTGTGTGCATGGCTACCTGAGATAACGGATCTCGTCTCCTCACCGCTAACTGATGTTCATGTAAACAGGTGGTTAGAGATTTCCCTGTTTGGTCACAATAGACCGCATCATAACTGGTACACTGGTGTCCTCTGTCCAGCTTGTGCATGGCTACCTGAGATAAGGGGTCTCGTCTCGTCACCGCTTCAGCTTAAATTAAATAAGTTTCCTTGGATGCCGATATTTAAATTCATACATATATATCGCGTTTATCTTTACGCATATTAATGTGTATATATATATATATATATATATATATATATATATATATATATATATATGATAGTGTGCGGCTCACCGATCTGATCAGGGAACACGCATGTCTCGCTGTGCCTTGCAGCTCACTTTAGAGCCCTCATGGGCAGTCACATAGTGACGCATAGCAAATGTCGATAAGGTGGAACCAACAAAGACAAGGGGACCGGAATGGCTATTTCAGGCTTAGTAGCCATCAGCAGCCAGTCATACCCAATCCCAAGTGTGGATCAACTGCGAGGGCTCTGAAGTGAGCTTAAAGGCACTGCGGGACATACATGTTCCCTGACCAGATCGGTAAGCCACACAATATCATCATATTCCCGATCGCAACCGATACAACAACGGGCCCGTGGCTCAATGGAAGAGCGTTCGCCCCAATTAATAAAGTTCTTGGGTTCGAATCGCAGGTGGTCCAAACTTGGGATTGGATATGACTGGCTGATGGCGGCCAATAAGCCAGAAATGGCCATTCCGGTCTCTCCTGTCTTTGGCAGTTCTACCTTATCAGGTGCTAGAGTGGCGCTCACCGATCGTTCACAGGCCGCACTCGTCCCGTTATGCCTTTGGAATCCCTCTCGAGCCACGTCAGCAGTCGTGCCATTAGCCTCAAGGTGGCTAGTAATCAAGACGGAATCAAATTTCTGAAAAAGTCAAGGGAGACTGGAATATAAATTTTCCAATGATTTTCGGTTTCCTGATAAATACCAATATAATTTTTAGAAAACATGCACGACCACATTCTTTCTTTGCATATTTGGCAGCACATTCCGCCCTTCGTCTAAGTTTGTATTTGAAGAAAGAATGTTTTAAGTTTTAATCAAATTGCCAATTATGAAACTTTTCAAGACCGTTAAATTTCATCTCATAAATTATCGCAATCAGTCCGTTTATTAATCCTTCTTGTAAAGTATACAACATGGTTTACATCCACGGCAACATTTTACAAGCCCTGTATGACGCCTACTTAAGAGCGTATAAAAATGCATGATTTTCTTCACACAGAACGTATATAAAAACCCTTTCATTAATTATTATTTTTTGAAGAAGACGTAAGTTACTACCGAAGAAGTACAAGAAAATACCTTTTGTGCATGTTTTCTACATTATATATTTCCAAAGATATCGAAAATAAATGAAAACTATTTATACTATATAAGTAGCCATATTTACAGAATGTATGTTGTGCAGCCGGTCGGAAAGAAGCTCGTTTAAATGTCCGCGTCCTGACGTGACTTAGAATATTGCTGTATGATTAGTAACATTAGAACACCCCTTCAGTACTCTCTTGTAGTCGAAGAAAACATTTCAGAATCATGGTTAACACTGCATGAGATAGCACGTCTACTATATGTTCATTGAACCTATTGTACATGTTCGTACATCAGCAAAAGTTGTTCTATAAAACCGTCCTCAGCCCTGAGGCAACTCCAGGGGCCACCACAAGATTACCCGAATTAATATTGTTGTATACGTTTTCAAAAAAATCGATTAAAATTCATGACGGATTGACCGTTGATTTCGATCATGTCCACCTTATATGGAATGCTACCTAAGTGATCCTATTTTGGAAAATGCAGCAGGAAATAAATTCCCTCAAAATCCCGTGGGGATTATGCCAGAGGATAATTACGCTCACAAGTGCAAGGAAGTAATCTCTTCTAACCAAAAAGCATATCTTAACATCACGATTACCTTTCCATGACACCTACTGTAGATATATACAGTGCTTATATTATGATTCACACCTGGGTAAAATATGGGTTTTGTTGTTGTTTTGTCCCTGAGGTTAAATCTAGAGCACAGCGCAACCTACCTGGTTCAGTGCCAAACTTGGTTGGTTACCATTCTTGCCTCCTCATTCTCGCTATTAACAAGACGTGGGGGGTTAGATGCCAGCAGTTAACGGCAGTTACTTGCCTCTTCTGAGCGTGCTGATGGGTGAAGTTGCGGCGATTTCGCGTAACCAGTCTGCGTCAGTGTTAACCTTGGTTTTTAGCCCCCCCCCCCAAACCGTAATCGTCGTTGCCTGGTGATATCATCTTCGGATCCTCGGCATGAAGTAGTGGCGTTTGGCTGAGCACCGGCCTGCTCCTTAAAGGCAGTTACTTGCATCCCCTAAGGTTTCTGCTGGGTACAATTGCATCATCATAGCCTAAAAAAGTCTCAGGGCGAACGAGGAGAGATGGTGTTTTGTGGCAATATAAGCACAGTAGATGACTTAACTCATTAAATAGCATGGTTAGCATAATAAAAGGCCGTTAACGCGAAATCAGCGCGCCAGCTGCGTCCCCCAAAGTTTTACAACAGTAAAGAAACGACAGCACTTAAAAAGAGGGAATCAGTTGTTTTGTAATTTAATAGTTACTCACATAAAAATCATTATTTTTCACTAAAACCTTGAATTTAAAAATGGCCATATTGAAAATTACCCAAATAAGGCTAAATGTAAAGATGAATAAGGAATAGGGCGCACAAAAACAGGAAAATAATGAAGAATAGCAACAAATGCACAAGATCAGTACTTGGTAAACTGTCCGTTTACATTTATGACAGCACGAAGTCTCTCAGGTATGTAGATAGCAAGGTTGTATAAAGTAGATTGCTCAATATGCGTATGCAGCATGAAATTAAGTTTTTCTTGCTTGGAAAACTTTTATTTGGCTTGTGTCAATTTGTTTTGATAATTGCACAAATATTTTCGATCAGCTTCAGATCCGGACCATTGGCAGGGATAAAAATATATTAGAGGTCGCATGCAGAGAGGGTGGCTGTGCTGATTGTCGTTGTAAACGTTATCGAATTCATACCTCAGTAGAGCGATTAATTGGAGCATTATCCTCTAAATCTATCGTGTCCATTCTGCGTAGATGAATGCCGTTATAATCGAAGGCAACCTTTTACAATGTCGAGGAAAACCTTGCTATTAATAACCTCCATTGTCGACCGCCAGATCAGTTGCGCTCCAAATTTGCTGGCCATCCAGACCATCAGGGGGAATTTTTACCCACATATGACCATCTGCGTTGGCTTTGTAGGCTTATCTAACAATAAGACCTCATCGCAGAAGTAAATGCTCCTGAAGAATGAGGAGCTGTAATCAATGTACTTCTTAGCAGATAAAAAAACGTTCTCTAATAAGTTTCCTATTTAAAAACGGATTTGATTGTGGCATTTGCCCGGTGCAGTTCGAATTCCTGCATGCTTTTTCTGATTATGGTCCGTCCTGCATACTTCTAGGCACGGTCCGATCATAAATAATGCGTCCCAGTGATCCTACTAATATCGAAAATACTAGATAAAGAATCGTGTGACACTTTTTCTGCTGCAATTTTCCGTATTCGTTCATAGTTAACTGCAAACAGAAATCGTCTGCACATCCTCCGCTTACGGCGTGGCAAAGAAAAGAGACGACCTGTGGCGACCTATATATATATTCCCGATCACAACCGACAAAGCAACGAGCCCGTGACTCAATGGTAGAGCGTTCGACTCAATTATCAAAGGTCGCGGGTTCGAATCCCAGGTGTTCCACATTTGGGATTGGGTATGACTGGCTGATGACGGCTAATAAGCCAGAAATGGCCATTCCGGTATCCCTTGTCTTTGTCGGTTCCACATTATCAAAATATGCTACACGTCGCTATGCGACCGCCTGTGAGGGCTCTAGTCTGAGTTCCAGGGCACAACGGAACATAAATGTTCCTTAAGCAGATTGGTGAGCCACACACTACCATCATATTCCCTATCGCAACCGACAAAGCAACGAGCCCGTGGCTCAATGGTAGAGCGTTCGACTCAATTACCAAAGGTCGCGGGTTCGAATCCCAGGTGTTCCACATTTGGGATTGGGTATGACTGGCTGATGACGGCTAATAAGCCAGGAATGGCCATTCCGGTCTCCCTTGTCTTTGTCGGTTCCACATTATCAAAATATGCTACACGTCGCTGTGCGACCGCCTGTGAGGGCTCTAGTCTGAGTTCCAGGGCACAACGGAACATAAATGTTCCTTAAGCAGATCGGTGAGCCACACACTACCATATATATATATATATATATATATATATATATATATATATATATATATATATGAAAGCTTGTCGGAAAATCGAGGTTTACTCGTGAATTTTCAAGCTGGTTACACCGAACCGTCGTCAGACGAAAAAGAGAAGTGAGAGTTGGGGTTGTCACGCTGGAGGGTTTCGGGGCACAGAGGTTACATCGACAGACTGACGCCATGGGGGGTTTGGGGGGCCGTGAATTGTGTTCCGTTAGCTGTCGCAAGTGAGGGGAGGGGTGCTAGTTTTGATAATAAGTCACGTGGCGGGAGATGCAGAGTCAGTGAGGTTAAACTTGGCTGAGCACGGATAAGCCGTTGTTGCTTAAAGGTGGGCGCAAGTCAATGGACCTTGCACGCAGACCTTCGTAATGCGCATCCAGATCAACGTGGCGGTTGATACTATTTGTGCCGGAGCGCAAGGTTTCGAGGAATTCGCGTGCCTGTTTGGTGCCAGCCATGGCGACCACTTCAGTTCCCTCCCAATTGAAACGGTGGTTGCAATCAACGGCGTACGCAAACACGAGAGACAAGGGATCACGTCGGCGGAAGGCCAGTTTATGTTCGTTTATGCGGGTCCCGAGTGGTCAAGACGACGGCCTTGTACATCTTCAGTTTGGTGTTCAGGTGAATACTGTGGCAATTCCACATGAAGGTCTGCAATCGGCCGAGGGCCTGACTGGCTTTGTAGATCCATTGGGAAACCTCGTCATCGATTCTCGTGTTGCGTGACAGCGTGCTTCCTAGATAAGCAAAGGTTTCGACATTTTTTAGTTGATCACCCTCGACATTGATTCGGGGAGCATTGTGGGTGGCGGCTGGTGCATGACAATCGTTTTGGCTATGCTGATTGTTAATGCAAAATTGGTGCAGCTTGAGGCGAAAAGGTCCATGCTCCTTTGCATGTCCGCCTCCGTTACGGTGTTAAGAGCGCAGTCGTTCGCGAAGAGCAAGTCATTGACTGTAGCCGTAGACACGCGCGTTGTGGCCTGCATACGCCGACCGTTGAGAAGGTGCCCGTCAGTTCTGTAGGCGTGGTGGATCCCAGGCTGCTCATCACGGTGAGCGTCCATCAGCATAGCCGAGAACATGAGACTGAAGAGGGTAAGGGCCAGTACGCAGCCCTGCTTCACTCCGTAGGTCACTGCGAATGCTTCGGATACCGTCCCGTTGTCAGTGACGCGCGCGGTCCTCCCGCCATAAAGCTGACGCGCCATGTGCGTGAACGGCTCGGGACGGTCGAATTTCTGCATTACTTTCCACAGTCCTTCGCGATTCACCGTGTCAAAGGCTTTCGTCAGATCCACGAAGGTAGTGTATAGGTGAGTTCACATTTCCTGGCACTTCTCTTGTAGCTGGCGGTCAGCGAAAATCATGTCAGTTGTTCCGAGGTGTTGCCGGAAGCCAAATTGGATTTCCGGGAGCAGGCCCTGCTCTAGGTGACCGTTCAGACGATTGAGAAGGATACGGGCGAAGATCTTCCCGGTGATGTTGCGCAACGAGATGCCTCTGTAATTATCACAGAGTTGCAGGTTCCCCTTCAGCTTGTAGAGATGGCCGATAGTCATGTCTTTGAAATACTGAGGAACTTGTCCTTGGCGCCACATCTTCTGGAAGAGTGTAATGAGATCTGCCATCAGCCAGGACCCACCGTGCTTTTAGACATCCGGCGGGATTACGTCCGATCCCGGTGCTTTACTGCAGTAAATCTGCTGCACGGCCCGGATGGTTTCTGGTAGGGAAGGCGGCAGATCCAGGTTATTGTTCGTGTCCAACTGAGGCAGCCGATCAATGACAGCATCGGAGATGACTGATGAGCAAATAAGGAAAATTCTGAAATGCTAAGCTCAGCGCTTCAGAATTTTCGATTTCTCTGTCAGTAGCGTTGTGCCGTCAGAGCTGAACATCGGTGCGGTCCCCTTGATAAGGGGCCGTAGACAACCTTGATGGCATTGATAAAGTTGTAAATTTCATTGCAGTTCACATACTCCTGAATTTCCTCAGCCTTTTGGACCATCCAGGCATCCTGCATCTCCCGCAGCCGCTGCTGTACAAGGCGGCGGCATCTGAAGAAGGCTGCTTTGGTGGCGTCAGTCCGAGGGTCCATGTAGGCTTTGTGTAGTCTATTCTTCTCCGCGAGTAAGTTGCTGATGTCGGCGTCATTGTCGTCAAACCAGTCCTTGTGTCGACGGTGTGCGCGTCCGAGTACATCGAGGGCGGTGGACTGGATGACATTTCGCAGTTGACACCATCGTGTATCCACGGTAGCGTTATCATCTGGAGCATGCAGGTCCTCCAATTTCCCGGTTATTTGGTTGCTGAAATCAAAACAGTTAGCAGGCAAATTTAATAAAGAGTATTTAACTTACATGGCAGTCTCTTACCTTGGGGCCTTCGTCGGGGTTGCTGTCGGAGCCTCATCTGGGAGATGACGAGGCAGTGATCTGTCCAACCATCGGCATCGCGGATCGCCTTGGTTACCAGCACGTCCTGTCTATCTCGCCTCCGGACGAGAACATAGTCCAGCAGCTGCCAGCGCCGCGACCGAGGGTGCATGCACGTGGCCTTCTCCCGCGTCGGAAGGCGGAAGAAGGTGTTGGTCAGCAGGAGACGGTGTTCCGCACACGTGCGCAGAAGAAGGAGGCCGTTATCGTTACAGCTACCGAGACCGTGTGGACCCAGCACTCCCTGCCAGGCAGCGTGGTCCGTCCCGACGCGGGCATTGAAGTCACCAAGGACAATTAACTTGTCCTCTTTCGGCACAGTCGCCAGCAAGGCGTGCAGGTCCTCGTAGAATTTGTCCTTCGCCGCATTAGAGCTCGTCATTGGGGGAGCGTAGGCGCTGATGATGGTGGCGAACTGGTCTCCCCGAAGAGGCAGGCGGAGGCTCATCAGACGATCATTGATACTCGTAGGCAGACAGGGCAGACGTCCCACGATGTCGTTACGGATGGCAAAGGCAACACCAGCGTCGCGTCGCTCTGCCTTTGGCCGGCCGCTCCAGAAGAAGGTGAAGCCGGCCCCCACCTCCTCCAGCTGACCCTGCTCAGAGAATCGGGTCTCGCTGAGAGCAGCAATGTCCACCTTGTAGCGCGCCAGTTCCCGAGCGACTAGCGCCGTCCTCCGTTCCGGCCGGTTGCTTCTAGGATTGTCTAAAAGGGAACGAACATTCCAGGCTGCTAGTGTGAGTGGACTCACCCGAGCAGCCTGGAGAGTATGGCGAGGGGGATGGGGACGGGGGGTATTGTTGTTTGTTTGAGATTTACGACCGCGTAGTTTGCGATCTGCGAACCGCGGCCGGCTGCAGAAGACGTGAGACCCAGAACTTTTTTAGGGCACATTTTCTAGCCCCTTCCTCAACGAGAGGCCAGAAGTGCTGTCCCTAAATAGGGCTGCTGGGACATCCCAGACGGCTGCCGAACGCCACTATTGGTCACGGTTATGTTTTGGTGGGAGAGTGACCCGAGTTAGCCTGGGAGACCTACAGAGTTGCAGTCATCCCCACCGTAGGACTTTTAGATGGGGAAAGTGGTGGGAAGTTTAGGAGTCAGACATACCGGGTGTGGAGGCACACACAACACCGCAGACCCTCACCTTGTTTAGCCCGCCGGTTGCCCGGGGTGTGGCCACTGGGAGGAACCTAACTTCAAGGATCCACAGGTGAGAGTTGTGTACCAGTAAGAGGCGGCCACAGGAGCATTCACCACCTGTACGAAACAAATGGAGCGATCGAATGCTGTCTGTGTGGTGCTACCCCTAACTATTACCCCTACACCTCCCACACACACGAACTCTCTCTCTCACTTTCTTCCCGCACCCACCTGTGCCCGCTGGGAAGTCAGAGCCGAAAAAACCAGAGAGAGAATAGGGCGCAGGTGGCTGGCTCGGCCGGAGCCGCCCCTGGGCGTACCACCACACTTGGCTCGGAGCCCATGGAGTGGGAGTGCCATACAGGCCACATTAAGAAGGAGCCATTACAGCCTGACTCTCAGTCCGCCAGACACCCACTGCACGCATAGCACACACTGGGCTGACCACGCGGTCCAAATTATCCCGTCAGTTGGTAAAATTCAGAGCCACGGCTTTTAGCGCACCGTGATAGTTTATAATAAGGAAAATGCGCTGAACCGTCGATCTCACTTTCTCCCCAACCCGCACAATCAGACCACCGTCCGAGCACTGTGGTCCAACACCAAACAAGAATACAACAACACAACAGAGGGGCGGTTCGGAGCCCAACTGAGTGGGAATACCATAAAGACCATATTAGGTAGGAGCCATTGCAGCCTGACTCTCAGTCTACCAGACAGCCACTACACACAAAACCCATACACTGGGATGATCACGCGGTCCGAGTTATCCTGTCATTTAGCAGCATTCCAAGCCGCGGCTTTTAGCGCACCGTGATAAGTTCGAGCGCTGGGCCGTCGACATGACTCTAGTCCCTTTCCCAATAAATCCGAGGAATGAGGAAACGCAGGAGAGACGAGGAAGACTAGCATTCCACTTTAGGTTTGTTAACTCGTCTGCGAAATGCGTAAATATAACTAAGCAGCATAGCAAAGATGGTCAAAATGTCCTTTCTTGCATTCATTAGCATTCATTGCCGGATTAGTTGGCGGTAGGAGGACCGAAGTATTCGGTCAAAGGGGAACTTTCCAAGCGATGACTATTAGGACGCCACGGTAAATTCAAAACGCATCCGTTTTACTTTGATAATGAATAAGCATGCAGAGCGGGCCTTATTCGTACTCCCATCAAGAGTCCGAATAACAGAAGGTTAGGTCAGTTAAGAATGGTCTCGCGCCTATTGGTCGGTGTGCGGTCAAGCCACAGGATCTTGCATTCCGTAAAATTGTCGGACAACAATCAGCTGTGGGACCCTAACGACCTGGTAATGAATGCTTACTCTAACGATAACAATGGATTATAGGGTTGGTGCTCTCCTTTTCATAATTTATCCCCATCCGTAAAAATCCTATTATCACTGCTGACCTATCCTTTGTTCACAGAGTTGAGTCATGTATTACAGTGGGTGACCTAACGCATTAAAAATGTCAAAAATTACGAAAGATTGATAAACACACGCAAACCGGCATCAACACACATAACAAGGCATTGAAATATTAATAAAAAACCTTAAGGGAATTTAAAACTGAAAGGAAAGGTGAAAAGTAATATTATTATGTTGAGAAATACTTACTTTTTGAAAAAAGCAGCAAATTACGAAAACATGAAAAATCACTGTAAAGTGGACGAATAAATTTAAACGGAATTGACAGGTGATAGCGTAAACATACCAGTTTGTGTGTATTCAGACAACTATCTTTTCGGAAAATGTCTTATCTGATGTTTCTGATATCGTTTAAAAATGAGTTTCAGATCGTTATTGAAATACCGGTGAATAATTCACGATTTCAGTCTATTAGCAATAAATGTAGATCCTGTTCTACGTTTATATCAGAACCTTCAAAATAAGAAGTGGTTTTTGGATGTTCTCTCTAATGGAGATGTTCCTTTGCGTCCTATTTGTAGATTCACACAATAATGAAAAATCATTGCCGATAAAAATGAAAGTCGACAACAAAGGTTGACAGTTTATATGCCTAAAATCAATTAAAAAACGATTTTCCAAGATTAATTCAAGGTGAAAAGGTGCAAGTTTTATCCGCTTTTGTGACTGCGCTGAGAATAAGTGATATATATTCGGCTTAAAATGAAAGAATTCACTTTTCAGTTTATATTGGAGCGTTTTTTGCTACATTTGTTTACTCGAATGCCCCGGTCTGTGAAGGCAAATACGTAACCGAGTATCCGAATACATACGAAGATTTTGCAAAAACTGATAATATTCTGTCGGTTGCGTTTCTAAATTCCGGATTAGCGGGAACTATATTACTCAAAAAGTATCTTATCTCATAATTTCATTTTAAATGTGGGTGTTTCTGTAGTCCATCGCCAGATAATCTTTAACAAACTTTGTTAGCAGCCTTCATTTTCACCGTAGCGAAACAAAAACATTAGTAAACAAGTATATTTCTGCGTTTTGTGTCAAAAAGGTGAGCAGTTTGCACAATGCACAAAAACAATGGACTTTTTTTCTGTGATAGTAAATAGCATAGGACATTTTCTAGATGTCCAGCTATCTCTAATTTCGCTCAAATTTCTGGCTGTTTTCCTTCAATATATAAAATTGGCCATGCAGTGTTCGTTAGAAAAACGCTTTTTGAGTCTCAACTCCACGCAGCAAACCAAAATGAAGAGACCAAATATACGCTAAACTACTCACTCAAATTTTGATCGCACATTGCATGAGTTAGTTGACCTACTGTACGTTCGTGCCAAAAGATCGAATCGCATAGTATATGTCAGTTTATAAATGCACCTAATGAAGTATAAAACACGGTTGGAATCGACGGTCGAACCGTCAAGGGATTGGGGGACTGGCAAACCATTGACAGAACGGTCTTCTCAGTCACAGCGGCGGAAGGGCAAAGCAGAGTCAGGACGTCCGAAGAGGCCATAGAAGCCGAGAATGACACGGTTGAATTCACCTATTGATGTAGCACACCGATGATATATTCACCGTTGCGAACGACACCATCCACTGCGCGTCCCATGGGACGCGCGCGTAGCACCAAGGAAGTGCGTAGGAATTGGTTTACAGTGGGAAAGATGCGCAGCATCTTCTACGCTCTAGCCGTCCTCACTGACCATGACCCAGTGCCAACACTATCAGAGGCGGTGGGGAGCGCGCTGATTGACAAGACGAAACAGCCCGTCTACGCATGCTAAACACGATCTGGATGCAAGATACATGACTGACATGAAGGCCAAATTACGAGTCGCTGTTGTGAACAATGCGCTGGGCCGTGAGGACGGATCCCCCGGTAGCGGCCTCATTTTCTCCGCCTTCTCCCATATTACATCGAGTCAAGGAGATGATAATAGGCTGACACATATATTCGAACCATCACGCATATTAATGGGTTTCTCATCAACCCCAGTCGCCCTAACGTCTACATTCAGGAGCACTTGTGGCCCGACTCACAGTAGTCCTTCAAGTCATGACCGTTAGTGTGATGATACTTCAAAGCGCGTTTTCACGCATGCTGGTGAACAGATCAAAAGACGGGTCCGCACTAAATCAGCCTCTTCCAAGTAGTGGACGCAGAAACAACACCATGATTTTTTTAGCACGCACACTTGAACTGCGAGTCCAGTCCCCCAGGGCCTGTTGGTGAACGTCAGGCCGCTTGCCTATCTCATTGAATTTTCCGGGACTTGCTCAATCTGCAGTTACCTGGCATTCGAGTCTCGAGGGTGGCAACAGTCATTTATTAACCTTGTTCCTTGCATGGGCCCTTGGGACCAGGAAGAGATGCCTAAGAAAACACGCGATTTTCCAGCGATTGTGCACGCGACATGACGGGGAGTGCAACTCCGTCGATTCTATTGGCGGTTTCGATACTGTCGCCGTGGTGCGCAAGAGCTTGATGTCGAAGGCCTCTCAACATTTCTACCATTAGGATTTTAAATGACGGGAGAGGACATGCTTTTTTGATGCTCTAACGGCTCTTCCAAGTGACGCAACCGTGTAGAATCAGGGTGTGCGTAAACAAAGTGACTAGCCGAATTCTCTCCGTTGTTGCAGATACGTTGCCGATGGCGGTCACAGTTTTGCTAAACGACACCATCGGCAGCAGAAATATTGATCGGCGCAGTTGTAATCCCAAGAACCCAACCCTTCGCCGGGGCATCGAATCGGCGAGACAAGTGTCCGTACTTTTAGCTAGGCGTATGGTAAATCACTCGACATTTATACACTACTGTCTACCTGGGAATATTCGCCATTAGTTCAATGAATCTGAAACATCCGTAGCAGCCTTCCGACCGCGCACGAAGGAATTTACCCTAAACTTTGCGTATTAAATGCTGAGGAAATCAAAAATTTAGCATTGAAAGCTGAAGTGGATACCAGGGAACCCATGGGAACGCTGGGGAGAAATTTGACGAGAGAGATCCTTGCATCTGCATCATACAGCCCCATCAAATATGCGACACGGATGTCTGGACCCTCAGCTAATGCCTCTGCTGTTAATTTTGACCAAAAATTCAACAGTTCAGACCTCCGTGTCAAAAATTTCGGTTGGCAGCGTATAGCTGATTTACGGGCCACAGACGGCTAAGCAAGCCTTCTCGGTCAGCTAGACCCGTAAAGCGCCAAATGGAGCGAATAAGGTAAAGCACAGTAAAAAGCAGCCGATCTCGCATAGAGGGCTCATATTTATGTCCGTGCATAAACACACATAAGTGCAAAGGTTTCATATTCTAGTGCGAGTCCAGTGCACCAGGCGTGGTAAACTATTTACAACATCGACTACAAGTAAGTATACTCATGACGGTATCAGAAGTGTGGTGTTTTGTGGAAGAGGGGTAACAGATACGACCGCTCTACTCAAAGTACCACCACTATCACAAGAAAATATGGGGAGGGGGGGAAGGGGAACCGAGACACATTTACCCTCTGTGCATGTGCATGAAAAGGGGGGAGGTGTCTCAAAAGGAGTGTCTGTTTAAAAAAAAATGTTGTGCGTACAGCTGATGCAAAGATAAAGCGACGAGACGGAGAACTGTTGTGCCCAGAATGAACGCGAGTGTTTCAAGGAGCACGGCTATGAAACACATACGACAAACTTTGGAATAAACCGGGCTCCGCGTTGAAAGGCGGCGGCGGGACTGAAAATGATGCACTCAGCCAAGTGGCTAAACTCTGAGGGGTATATATATATATATATATATATATATATATATATATATATATATATATATATATATATATATATATACATATACATATATGGTTATGCAAGTTCTCAAAAACGAAAAGGAATTTCTTCTGATCGAAAGAACCTCTCCTCGAGCTCAATGCCGAGGATGGGAAGGGACAAACGATCGTTTAAATGTGGGGCGGTAATCTACCCTTAAAGGCGAAAATGCCGAAAAAAGTAACGGGACAGAGTCAAACGCTGCGAGGTGAATGGTGCATTGGTGGCTGAATGGGTTACACTTCCTAATAAGTTTTGCAAATAAGACATAATCGGGGAAGAAGAACGAAGAAATTACCCAAGCAAACAAATGGAGGAGAGGAAGAATGTCTGGAGGAAAGAACAGACAGGAGTTGGACACGGGGGAGGGGGTCAAAGAAAACTGGTCTGTATCACCGGAGCCAGTGGGCGAATAGCAACGTATAAAGAAAAATTGGAACAGAACAACAGAACTTGCACCGACTGTCAGGGACCGCAGAGGTCATGAGGACAGTGGCTACGCATAACGCAGACAGTAGGCGCACTGACCACCAAGGTCAGCCGCAACAACGGAACGCGATGTAGTTAGAGCAGCGAGGCCGGCGAGACGACGCATCTGCGGAGGCTCTACCTCCAGGATGTAGGGATGCTTCAGTGCCTGGCGCATCAGACTGAAACCAAGACCACCAGCACCGCCGTTTCTGAAAGCGTCCTCAGAGAGGCTTTCGGTGCTGTCTCGGCTGCTGACACTGAGGCTCGCAAGTCCGTCTAACAGAAAGGAGGCAGAGGAGTCATTAGGAGTGCCGTTAGCGGCAGCACCGGCAGCGTTGACCACTGAGGCCGGACGACTGCCCACAATTCGTCCGATGACAGAACGCCAGACAGACTCAGGCCAAACAACCACCGCGGATCGACTGCGATCAGTGTGGGAGGCGAGAATGCACTCGCCCAGATCGTCCTTACAGGCCACTCCTGGCGCCAAGGTTCCCATTGTCACGCCACCGAAGTGACCCCGAACCGGGGCTCCACCACCGCCCACGTGCGCGGAGCGCATTGTTCCGCCAAGAGAGGGCGGTCGATGACTCGAGGCCCTGTGGGCGGCCATCAGGGTTAGAGTGCTGCCCGGTGCTGAGGAGTTCATTGACAACGGGGTGGGGAGAGTAGAAGTGCGTTGGGGGAACTGCGAGCCAGAGACGCTGGTCAGTGGCTCCATGAGAAGGGCCCTGGGGTCAACAGAGAAGGCTGGCGGAGTCAGATCACCTAGGTGATGACCCTCAGGAGAGTAGATCTGCAGTTCGGCGCCGGCCGCCAGAATGATCTCACCGGAACTGGCGATGCAGATGGCCGTTACGCGGCGAAGGGCGTCACTGAAACCGTCTGCCGCGGTGGCTGAATCGGCAACTGCACCAGTTTTGCGATGCTGTACATTTCCTGCAACTGTGTTACTGGTTGTCGTTCTGCAGCGGGAGTCTATCAGCGGGGAGACGAGGACACGATCGCCGGGGCTGCCAGGACACAGGGGCAAGTGTTGGTGTTGACGTTGCTGGTTTTCACCAGAATCAGACGGTGAGATCTGCCGGCGGCATTCAAACACACAGCCGGCTCCGTTATCCGCTACTAGGACTCGTCCGGTGCGGGGACATACGCACACACTTGTCGGCTCCATGAAAAGTGGGCTGGAAATTTTTTGGCGAATCTGACCGAGAGAGAGAGAGTTGAGTAAGTGGAGAGTAAATACAAGGGCAAAAAGAGGCAATCGACGGAGTACAAGTGAAGCAAATTACCTCATTGGTTGCAAGGTCAAGGAGCAGAAGCTCATTAACACGCCAATTGACTATCCAAAGGCCAGCGGGGCAGAGCGCCATTCCTGTGGCTGCCTGGCCTTTGAGCGCGTCGTTGACCAGTGCTGCATTTACACTGCCAGAGTCGGAGTCCAGCACGAGAAGACGGCTGTTACCAGTATCGAGCAGGAGCACAGATCCCGGAGGAACGGCAGGCGCTGAGGGCTCAGTGGATACTGCCACTGACGGCGCCGCCGCATCTTCAGACGCACCGTGAGATGCCGTCTGGGACGGTGGGGAGACCGGAGGCAAGACAGACACGGCGACCGGCTGAACGAGTGTTCGCCCCTCATAGGCTGGATAAAATAAGGCACAGATTACCTACTCAAGACAACAAATTGAGGGGGGTGTGCGTGTGTGGGCGTATGGGCCCCCTAAACGAGTCACGTGGTAGATGCGTTGGATCAACACGGGGGCCACATCAGGGAACGGCAGGCGTTATTCGGGTTGCGCTCCCATAACAAATGCCAAACATCGGGGGGTTTGGTGGCACGCCTAGGGGCCCCGGCCGCGCCAGCCACCTGCGCCTTCTCCCATCTCCGGTCTTATTGACTCTGTCTTGACACCGGACATAAGTGGAGAACGAGGACAGTGTGGTAACTGCAGCGGAAGTCCACTATCATTTAAAACTAATCCACGTGCAAGTCATCATCCCTGCACAACCATAGTATGAAACACACGGTGGAAATCGTCGAACTACAACGGCCGAAATATCGTCGACGCGATCGCGCATATTTCTGAATTAACCGAGGATATCGGCTTCATCGGTGAGCGTGGACCTGCTAAGTTGGTTGCAGAACAGTTTCTCACTCCCAGACTCTGTCATCAGCCCTTCAAGTTACTCGGTCGATTTTTAACTTGTTTGGGAAGGTCCTGATCAAGGTGAGCCAAAAGCCGTGGATCGGAAGGTTGTCAACTGGCGGGATAACTCGGACCGCGCGATCAGCCCAGTGTATGAGAGTCAGGCTGCAATGGCTCCTTCTTAATGTGGCCTTTATGGCACTCCCACTCAGTTGGGATACGAACCGCCCCTCTCTTTTGTTTTGTTCTTGTTTGGAGTAGGACGACCGTGCGTGGGCCTGCACCCTCTCCCATTTCCAGTCTTCTTGACTATGTCCTGACATCGGGGCCAGGCAGGGGAATGGAACAGCGCAAGTCAACTCTCACTATAATCCAGCGCGAGTCACCGTCCCTGTACAGCATACGGTAGACATCGTCGAACACCGCACACATAGCATTTGGTTGCTCCATTTGTCTCCTACAGATGGTGAATGCTCCTGTGGCCGCCTCTAACTGGTACCCAATTTTCACCTGTGGCTCCTCGAAGATGGGCTCTTCCTAGCGGCCACAACCGTCACGGCCAGTGGGCTAAACCAGGTGAGAGTCTCCCGTGCAGTTTGTGCCTCCGTTACCGGTACGTCTGACACACGAAATTCATACCTTCCCCCACTCAAAAATTCCTACAGTGGGGGCGAAAGCGACCCCGTAGGCGGCCCACGCTAACGCCAGTCGCCCTCCCCCTACAACAAAACCGTGACCCATAGTGGAGTTCGGCAGCCGTCTGGGATGTCCAAGCAGCCCTATTTAGGGAGAGTACTGCTGGCCTCCTCGGGGTTAGAAAAGGTGCCCTAAACAAATGCTGGGTCTCACGTTTTCTGCAGCCGGCCGCGGCTCGCAGATCGCAAAATACGCGGTCGTAAAACTAAAAAAACAATACCCCCGTCCTCATCCCACGCGCCATACCCTGCGGGCTGCTCGGGTGACTCCACTCACACTATCAGCCTGGAACGTTCTATCCTTTTTAGACAATCAGAGGAGCAAGCGACCGGAACGAAGGACGGCGCTAGTCGCTCGGTAACTTTCGCGCTACAACGTGGACATTGCTGCTCTCAGCGAGACCCGATTCACTGAGCAGGGTTAGCTGGAGGAGGTGGGTGCCGGCCACACCTTCCACTGGAGGGGCCGGCTAAAGCGACGCGACGCTGGTGTTGTCTTTGCCATCCAGAACGACATCGGGGAACGTTTGCCGCAGGGTATCAATGCTCACCTGATGAGCCTCCACCTGCCCTTTTGGGAGACAAGTTTGCCGCCATAATCAGCGCCTACGCTCCCCCAATGACGAGATCTGATGCGGCAAAGGACATCTTCTATAAGGACCTGCACGCCCTGCTGGCGACTGTGCCGAAGGTGGAAAAGTTAACTGTCCTTGGTGACCTCAATGCTCGTGTCAGGAGACACCACGCTGTCGGGCCGGGAGAACTGGGTCCCCACGGTCTCTGTGTCTGTAACGATAACGGCCTACTTCTGCGAAACTGTGTGGAACACCGTCTCCTGCTGACCAACACCTTCCGCCTTCCGACGCGAGAGAAGGCCACGTGGATACACCCTCGGTCGCGGCGCTGGCAGCTGCTGGACAATGTTCTCGTCCGGAGGCGAGATCGACAGGACGTACTGGTGACCAAAGTGAACTGCGATGCCGATGACGCCGACATCAACGACTTACTAGCGAAGAAGAATGGACTACACAAAGCCTACATGGAGCTTCGGACTGACGCCACCAAAGCAGCCTTCTTCAGATGCCACCGCCTTGTACAGCAACGGCTGTGGGAGATGCAGGACGCCTCGGTAATCCGAAAGGCTGAGGAAATCCACAGGTAAGCGGAACGCAATGAAATGAAAAACTTTTTCAAAGCAATCAAGGCTATCTAGTATAAAGGGGACCGCACCACTGTTCAGCTCTGCGGCACAACACTGCTGACAGAGAAATCGAAAATTCTGAAGCGCTGGGCCGAGCACTTCAGAGGTGTCCTTAATTGCTCATCAGCCATCTCCGATGCTGCCATTGACCGGCTCCCTCAAGTGGACACGAACAGTGACCTGGATCTGTCGCCTCCCCTACCAGAAACCACCCGGGCCGTGCAGCAGATTTCCAGCGGCAAAGCACCGGGATCCGACCTAATCCCACCGGATGTCTAAAAGCACGGCGGGTCCCGGCTGATGGCGTAACTCATAATACTATTCAAGGATGGTGAAACTGACACGGATATTCTAGGAGATGTGGCGTCAAGGACAAGTTCCTCAGGATTTCAAAGACGCGACAATCGTCCATCACTACAAAGGGAGGTTAATCGTCAACTTCTTAATGTACGGAAGGTTGGTCTCTATTTTTGGGTTCTTTGGATGTGGCGCGTGGATTATTTTTAAGTGATAGTAGACTTGCACTGCAGCTAACGCACTCTCTTCTCCTCCCCCACCTGAGTCCGGCGTCATGACAGAGCCAAGAAGATCGGAGGCAGAAGAAGTCGCATTTGGCTGGAAGAAGGTTGTTCGTTCACCGGAATCATGGATTTTTCGTCTTGGCCTTCGAACTCTTACTGGGATTAAAACAGCAACATAAACGAGTAACATTTATACGGGGGCAGGGGGCCAATCAGATAGCAGTGGCGCCAGAGCGGAGGTGACTACGCAGGGCCATGTATGCCAGCGCCAGATCGATAAATTAATTGACCGAGTTCTCATCGGAGGCCTAGGCTTCAATAAATTCTCGGCTTGTCTTGCATCTGGCGTGGGCGATGATCTTCGTGGTTGCGAAGTTAAACTCCTGACCCGTTTCGTAGGTGTGGGCAGCCCCTTGCGATAAACCGTTACCTGTCTCACAGCAAGCTTATGCTCGTGTATGCGCGATCCAAGCATACGTCCAGTCTGTCCTGTGTAGTTACAGGAACAGTTTTGGCACGGGATGAGATACACTACTGCGGACTGCTCATTCGGATTTAATCTGTTCTTGATTCTCATGAACTTACTGCGCATGGTAGCTTTGGGTCGGTGTGCGATTCCGACACCAAGTCCCGCAACAATGCGCTCCGTCGCTTCTGACACGTTCTTGATATATGGCATCGCATGCCATATCGTAGGGGATGGTTCTGGTTGGGTACTCCGCGGTCGAACACGTAGGCATCGGTTTATGAACGCCTTCAGATAGCCGTTCAGCAAAAACTGGTCGCGGAGGTAACGGGCCTCACGTGCTTTTTCCACCGGGTTGCTGCAATGGGTCTGGATGCGCTTGAATAGTGTTCTCACACAGCTTTGTTTGTGAGCTACCGGATGATTGTGAGCCACCGGATGGTTGCATTTGGCTGGCGCGACCGGAGCCGCCCCTGGGTGTACCAACACACCTGGCTCGCATCCCACGGAGTGGGAGTGCCATAAAGGCCACATTATGAAGGAGCTATTGCAGCCTGACTCACGGTCCGCCAGTCAGCCACCCCATACAAAACACACACGGGGTTGACCACGCGGTCCGAATTATCCCTATCAGTTGGTAAACTTCCGAGCCACGGTTTTTAGCACACTATGATAGTTTATAGTGAGGAAAATGCGCTGAACCGTCGACCTCACTCTGTCCCTAACCCGCACAATCAGACCACCGTCCGAGCCGTTCAGTTGTCTGATGTTTGAAGTGGGCGCATTGGCTGTCGAGCCGACATACCCGACGGGATACGACGGGCGCCTGATCTAAGGAACCCAAGAAACTGCCGAAAACTTCCGTACATTAAGGTGTCCGAACTGGTTGAAAGACATCTGAGGAAGCATCATATCCAAGTGGTGCACAAACCAATGACTAATCTGCAAAACCAACTTGTACACCGTAAGGATAGGGTTTGGTATTTGGATAAAAAAATAAGTCGTTTACAAGATTCCATGTAGCAGCTGTAATACAGTGTATTTGGCTCAAACAGGAAACTCGGCCTCTAAATGCCTAATCGAACACCATTTGACAGAAGAGGCAAGACCACTTGTATCCAGTTGCCATGCCTGCACTGGGCACAAATTTTGCATCGTTGCTTTCTGACCATTTCAGAAGTGTTGAGAATTTTTGGAGGCCATACAGTCCGATGACTCCAGCCTTATCTGACACACCAAATTGGAGGCTGTCAGCTACAATCCCAAAGACGGTTTAAATAGGTAAGCGTATGTGCAGGCTCGTGCAGCCCCAACCACTTGCGTTCGATCCAGCCTCCAGTCTTCTAGTTTTTACCTTGACACCAGGCACATTCAGTAAGGGAAGAGTGCGGTGGCTACAGCGCAAGTCTAATATCACTTAAAACTAATCCACGCACATGTCACCGTCCTTTGGAGAGCACCGTGGACCTCATCGGATACGACGGCTGAACTGTCATATGTTCATCTTCTGCGAGGAGGGGAGTTCCAGCAACGGCTTCACTCTCTTTCATGTATGCGTGAAGTGCCTACTCGAGCCCGTCGGTTTTCTGACTAACGAGTGACTGTCGTAGCGCCTGTCTCCATCTAATGCGTTAAACATAAGCACTGGGCTGCCTCCACGCCTTTTGACCTAAAGCCAGCCAAATATGCAGATTCTCATGTCAGACACATGCGTTACCCTCATAACAACGATTGCAAATTGCTGTTCAAAGTGGTTGTATGACTAGTGTGTGATGTTTTGCTGATAACTGGTCTGCCAGACCTACCCTCGTGGAGACACCAATAGGGAGCCTGTCGGGCCCTGACGCTAATAAGGAAGGGAGACCCGCGGATTGGCCGGCTCAGGATATTAACGGAGAGTTTGTGTGCACCGGACGAGACAGGCAGAAGAGTGATCTCATAGGAGCCGTTGCCCAGGTCCAGCAGGTGCGAAGGAGCCTCACGGCCGTGCGAATCTGTGAAATGCGCGGTGATGGGGTCCGTCCCAACAGTCTGGGGCTGGCCATGGTAGTCATATGCGCGAACAATGACCTACAGTAAGAGAACATAAGAGGGTTGATGAGTTAGAATGGAAAAAATAGGACTATTATCGTACACTACCATTGGCAAGGAACAAATAAGACCACTCTAGACAGTCAAACAGGGGGTACTTCGGACGGCTTTGCTCAAATTTGCTTGAACAAGGACTCGCAGATAGAAAACATAGAGCAATCGCCCAATAAAATTAAAACCGCACATGGGCTGTCCAAATGCGTCTCAGATGAAACCACACTGGATGGCAGACATCTTCCATGGGAGTCCTGAAGCAGAAACCAGTAACTCAATGACAAAAAGCCTAAATGTTGTCAAGTGAATAAGTGCTCGATTGTTTCTACACCATAGTGATGGAGTTGAGTCACCTTATCATAAAGGTACCCCCTGTGCCGGTCTCGCGCCCTCTGTCATCTCCCGTGCATCGATGACATGCCTGAACCTATTGGTCGACTGATGAGGAGATTGTGTGCACTGGCTGAGGGGCCTCTTACGCCCCTGGCTAATGCCTGTCTCATGTACGTACGACAAACTTTTAGGACCTTCACAGACTCGGCAGAACCCGAATATCGTACGTCACGAATTAATGTGTTCTCCGCTTTAGTCGAGCACAACAGCAGTGTAGTCCGATTGAGAGAAAATAGGGTAAACAGTCAGCATGATAGTAAGCAGGTTGTGCATTCTCTCTGGGATACATTTTGATTTAACCGCTTCGTCAGAAGAATGCACAAGGTAGACACTCCTCCAAACGCTTCCGACAGGGAATACGATTTTTTCATGTAGTCCACATGTGTCCCTCCTAAAATTCGATGAGCACCGCTGGCTCGAAGGAAAGGTCGTGGTTTGGCCAAGAACAGCGTCGGCCCACATAGAATGAACGGCTACCCGTTCTCTTCGCCAATTACAAGGAAAGATAGAAGAGCCAAAAATGCGCCGCAGCTGACGCGGCCAATAAACACTCAGGCCCGTCCTTGAAACAGTCTGCCCCCTCCTCCTCCAGCCAAGTGAGGAATCCTTACGAGCTCGGTGGGCGACACGATGAGGTCAAGGCAATCGAAGTTCGAGTGACCTTGAGGTCGTCAAGGTTCATTGTGCAAGACCGTATTGTACAAAGAGATGACTGCGAGAAGAAGGAGGCTAGGAAGAACAGAAAAGACCGAATTTCAGAGATCTGGTGCTAGAGGTGATATATTACGTAGCGGTGAGTGAATTGCAAATACAAATTAGCGTCTGAATTTGTGACATGCGGAGGCTGTTCAACGAGCATCGAGGCTGCGAAATGCGCTCGAGAAGACGGTGCATTCATGTTGACAATTGCCCCAAGGGAACACGTTTGTCGGTACTGCATTTGGAGGCAAGGTTTTTTTATGTCCTTGTGAGGCGATAAATTAATATGACCACAAAATTACATTGACGGACATCCCTATTCAAACACATTTAAAGCCGCTGGCATGGACTGTAGCTTGACAGAAAAATAAACGAGTCGGTAGGTTCAGGGTAAATAAACAGTCATATTTTCGCGGCGGGATTATCAGGGGGGCTTCGCTAGCGAGCGACCAGCGTTGTGGGCCGTTTAAAATCTGAATGATTACTTCATGGAGTTTCCGAAACTAGACTAAGGAAGGAGAAAAACGCAAAAAGCACATGACAACTCTGAAAGCCCGTGATTTTCCAAAAAAACACCACAGGAAAGACAGTTTTTGGAGAAGCGATATGGCGAACGGCATAAACACGCATGCTTTAAATTAGGAATTGAAAGTCTGCTCAGAATTTGGTCGAGTGCAATTTAGAGATTGAAAACGTTTAGTTAAAAATATTTCCTAAAAAAACCTTTCAATTTAATTATTTTACTGACAAGTGAGATAGAAATTTTCTGCCCGAAACCCACAATAACAGTAACGAAGTTCTAATCGCATCTTAAAAATTTCTGCGGCCAACGACCACTTAATCCAGTCAACAAAATGGACCGTGTAAAGTGAAAGGGCCAGACTTTACGAACTCAGATACTATACGCCCACTGCACACCAGAGCCAGTATAAGATCTGCTTTTAGCCGTCAATCCCCGAGAGTTTGTCTGAGCGCTTTCAGTTACACAGACGGTCGGTCGGCCGAGAGTGCTCACAAATGGGGATCACAGTACGAAAACTAAGAGACTGGCTTTGGACGACGAGATAAGAATCTTAAAGCTAAGCAGTAAAGACGTTTATGGAAAGGGAAGAAAAGCCGGTTCCAGAATTTGCATGAGAGGCGTTTTGGAAAAAAATATAGGAGGTCGAATTAAGAAGGAGGGAGGGGGGGGGGGTGGGGGAATGGGAGAGGACGGACTCTAGCATAGCAGTAGGCTGTTTATAGGCTCAAAAAGAGTCTTTAAAAGCTTTGTGTCACATTCGGGTTTTCAAATTTCCAGATGGCGAAAATACATAAGGGACTTTTTAGAACAAGAAGTTTTAAAGAAACTTGATAATCAGATCGCCATGCGGGGTTAGTGGTTGTGCCAGGTAAAATAAGCATTGTGGCCTGGCTAGATTGGGTAGCTCATCCCAGGCAACCAAGATATCGTGCGGCCCTACTACTACTGCTACAACTGCTACTACTACTACTACTACTGTAGCCGAGTGTCATCCGGTGCCAGAATGGAGCCGATAGCAGAACTGTTTTCAGCGAAGGCCACCTGTGGAAGAAACACTTTCGGGCCGGAAGAACGCGCATTCGCGAAATATCAGACACGGCTGGAAACCCATGTGGTACTTATAAAAAAAACCGAAGGTATACGACGTGGCGAAAGATGCCCGCAATCCAACCAGACCTTAGCCACCCCCTGCGTCGCAAGATGTGGCCAAACTGGCGTGTCAGAGAGATGGATGCGGCTGTCCACACATTCGACTCCAGGTACTACAGTAAACAACTGCCTCATGAAGGAAGCCACGTAATCATTGCGCGGCAAGCCACACCTTAACCCGATTTTTGGACGTCCAGAATTTTGGGTGAACATTCCGGCGGGGGAGGGGGTAAAATGGCGCCCTGGGGAGTAATACTCAGCCCAAAAGCAAGCAGAATTGCGATGCATGCCCAATTCAGCTACTGGCGCCGTTCTGATTTACCGCGGCGACGGCTTACTTGACTATCTCACTGACAACGTCCGTACATCCTCCTCGAGGGAAAGGATGTTCGTTCGGCGTTTTTTCACCTCATGAAGTGGGCAAGTCGTGCCGTGTCCACCTAATTCCTGCCCCTTCCATTGCGTACCTGTCGGAAAGAATTCGAGAAAGCAGACTCTGGGAGTGGCCAGAAACTCGTACTGCGGGTAGGGGGAAGGAAGACTGTCCCGCAGGCACTGATCTCTCTCTCAAGCAAAGTGAACCAGATTTCCCTAGGACAAGTCACCGACGTCAACAGCATACCAGCCTCGGCTTTCGTGTTTGACTCAACGGACGCACTCGTTGTTGTGGGGGAAAGAGGATGCAGTTGGACGAGGGTGCGGGCGCAGGCCGACAGGACGCAGTCAACGTGTCGTTGCTTTAATGGCCCAACAGACGCCAGATGTCTACTCGCTCCTTCCTGTTCGCCGCCGGTCACAAATTATTCCCAAACGCACGAGTCTACTGGGGCTATATGCCGCCGTCACATAAAATATGAATAGGATTGCCGCGCTTTTTGGAAAAAATAGCACAGAAATAGGCCAGAAATCACAGCAAAGCGATTACAATCAAAATTCCAATTGGCTGGGATTCTGGATGGCCGGGCGCGGGCTCAGTATGTTTAAAAGGTGTAATTGTGTTACAACTCCATCCTTTTTCGGTGTTGAATGAAAAAAAACCAGCCAGGGTGACAGTTGTGTTCTCGCATAAATTATAAAGGAAAAGGGGGTACCTGCGCTACACCAAGCGTATAAAAGGGCACTTTGTAGGACGATAGCTAAGGAGGAGGGGAGAGGGGGTAAACACATCCCTCTACCCATTGATGAGAGAAAAGAATTAGTTCAGGTAAAATATTTGATTGCATCGTGCACAGAAATGGCAGAATCGAACCAAATCAAGGACGCAGTAGCGGATGAACGGGTAAGATTACTGACCGCTTAGGGTTAGCTCACTACTTTGGCCATGTCAACCTATTTGAATAAGAAGGCTGTTCACTCGTCAGAATCATGTTTTTATCTAGTCACGTCGATAATCGCCCACGCCAGAAGCAAGACAAGCCTGGCCTCCGATGAGAACTCGGTCAATCGATTTATCGATCTGGCACCGGGATACAGAGCTCTGCGCAGTCGCCTCCAGACTGGTTTTTAATTAGCCTCTACCCCCTATTTCTGGTGTCACTTTTATCTCTCAGATTTGAAAGCTCTGATTGGTAAAGATATGATCCTGGCGAGCGAAGAGTCGCCGTCTTATTACCTTATACACACCTGTAATGTGAACATTCTTCTCAATTCAGGAGCCATAGTACTGAGGTGGAAGGGCGTTATTATACACAAAATCAACTTCCGATTCTAAACTATGCAGTATTTGGTGAACCTGGTTGCCAATACTTCCAGGATGCCTGCGCGATTCTCGAACTGCCGTTAAGTAACCCAAAGCGAAATTACCAATCCATAAAAGATATCTTGGAAACTCCTAGAAAGCGCTGACCCACAACCCAAAAAAGAGGCTGGCGAATGCATCACGGCACAGGTGTACAGGCGAAGGCATCCTGCTTGACAGCATTGGGACTGGGTGCAAGAGTAACTCACTGATTCCACAGTGTTCAACGCTCCAGGATTTAGACTTCAGCTACGTTCCAGTCCTCTCAAAGACTGGCCATTTCACAGACAATCGAAACTGCTTACGACAATGAGGCAATAATGAGACTGAAGACCGCCAAATGCTCGTACACGCCAGCCAAGTTCTCTGGCTCAGTTTGATAAAATTCAGGCACATAATCTCGGTAAAATCGCGCGAGACAAGGAGTTAGGAAAAGGCTGGAGCAAAGGAATCCGGGGGGGGCGAAAAATAGCGAGAGATTGGGGCAACAAAGACTGAAATAGGGAAGAAATAGAGGGTTTACGTGTGGGGAGGGCAGGTGACAGTAGACCACACACAGAGAGAAAAGCGAAACGGATGATTGATGGTGGTGGTGGTGGTAGAGGAGGAGGAGGAGGAGGAGGTAGTGGGATGGGCTCAAATTTCATTCTAACCTACGGAAAAGAGCCAAACAAAAAACGTTAACCAACAAAGTTGGATTCCGGCATTGCTGAACGCAGAAGTAAGCATAGAAAAGTCGTATTCCTGCGAGCGTTGGTAGAAGACGGTGTCATTAGATAAGCTTACAAAAAAGAACGGAAGTTCAACTCAATTTGGTTAAGCAGTCAGTTTGCTGCGCCGGGGGCAGAAAACAGAGCAATGCCGAGCGGAGAGAAAACTGCTATCACAGAAGATGAAGTCACCAGGGTGCAAGTTGTTCACATGAAAGGGCGTAATAGGCTCGGCGACCTCAACCATCGTAATTAGACTCACAAGAAAGCAAGATTGAGAAATAGAGGTGACCACGTCTCTGCTAGCTTAGAAAACGATTGAAAGGTCACTCGGATGTGGCGTTCAACGATCGCTCCTGAAGTGCCAGATGCAAATGTGATCCCCTAAACCGACTAAGGAGGTCAAATAAACCAAACATGGTTTTCCAACAGCCCTTCTTTTTGTTGGTAAACATTTTTCCAGTAGAGAGAGCTCGTCACTGTGGGACCGCCTGCGCGTCTTGTAGACCTCGAGCTACACACAAAACGGAAACGTTTACTTCTGACCTAGTCAGGACAGATCTGTGAATGACTTAGACTGTTCACCTTATCCGGCAGAAGGTGGACCTGTGACCTGGGTTCAAAATGCAGGTTCCTGAAAACCGGCACGGCTGATAACGGCAAATAAACCCGAAACAACAATTCTGTTGACTTTTTTGGTTTTTATCCGTAAGTGTTCGAGAATGTCAAATGCGCCTCGGGTGCCTTCGGGTGAAGGAGCACAGCCCAGTACTCTTTACTCGCCTCCTAGCCCACACTCAAGTGGATCGGTTTTATGAGATACAGCTGCTATGCATGTGCTGCTCTGAGAGCAGCCACTACACAGGGCGTACGAGGGTACGCTTGTAGTAGTCTTGCCAACCGACAGTGTTTACACACGAGACTGGTGTCCAACGATGACGCGGCAGCAGCACGGGTGACATCTCAGTAGGACAGTGGGTCGTGCCTGTCCGTAACATAGTTCGTCGTTCTCGGGTGCTGATGCGTGCGTGTCTGACATTCACCTGTCTGTCTTATGCCTTCTGAATTGCACTCGTGGGACAATCCTTGACTTGTTAACCTGACTTACTCCTACCCGAACTAACGTGCCCTCGAATAAGGGCTACATTGAGGTCTCGCGTGTCTCGTCCGAGCAACCCCCGCTCCCCAGTTCTGACCTTCAGACGGAATGTACTGCAATGGCGGTCTGGAATAGTCGTGACCTGAACGCAGTGGCTAAAGCAGTCGAACGCAGAGAAAAGGTGAGGAGAGAGAGAGAGAGAGAGAGAGAGAGAGAGAGAGAGAGAGAGAGAGAAAGAGTGAGTGAGAGAGAGAGGCAAGGGGAAGGATAAACGGTCACCTTTACGGGCAAGTGCACATGCACCAGGTCGGGCAACTTGGCAGTGCAGAGAGGCGGATAGGTGGTACTGACAGCAATACGTCCGAACGCGGCCAAACAGCGGGCAACGTCAACGATGCTCGCGCTCCCCGACACAATGGCGGGAACAGCAGCAGCAGCAGCAGCCTGGGAACCGGGTGGGCCCGCGCTGATGGCTTGGCGCGCAGGTTTGTCTTGGTAGCGCAGGAAAGCATTCTCCCTGGGCTCCGTCAGGCTGGCGATAGTGTCCAATTTGTCATTCAGGTAGCTTATCCCCTTGGAGATTGAGCGAACGTCCATCTGCGTGGGAGGAGGGGAACGGGAATGTTTCGAGTGGTGAACAAGCAACAAAACTGGGGCGATAGGAGAAAGAAAACTAGAGACAACAAATAGGATTGGACAGGCACGTGGGGTTTAGCATGGAAGAGGGACTGTGACCGATACTGAGGAATTCATATTCAGAGCGCATTCCGCAGCATGATAAATTTGACGTTCATGAATCTATGGCTACACGCCAAGCATCGCGGTGACCTTTCTATCGCCACGAAAATTCACATGTGCAGCGCATCCGCCCGGTATGTCCTTTTCTATGGCTGGAATACCACCACCACTTAGGGATCATCCTTCGAGTGAAATATACCGACTTCGCCTCAAATGACAGTCTGCACTCACGGCGAAAAGATCGCAAGGATATCCCAAGCCATCCGAGAACGACGACTGAGGTTGTTTGGGCAGGTTCTTCATCGCCCACCTCACGAGCTCATTATTACTGTCCTCGATCCCGCACCGCTACACAATTGGCGGCACTGAAGAGAGGGTCAGCACAAAACCTGGCTGAACAATGTTCGGGAAGAAATGGAAGTGGTTCTTGGACCTTCGGTACTCGGACCCCATCGTTGGCAAAGAGAATTGATGGAGCTATCCAGATCTACTGTCGCGGATCGTCAAGCATGGGGAGCTAGATCGGGCACGGTTGCAGCCGTAGCAAGTGCAAGTTCTCAGGACGGAATGAGGCCACATTAGCTCTTTCGTAAAATGATTTTCGTGGCATTCTCACTCACGGGAGATCCACACCGTCTCTTTTGTAGTCTGACAGATGTTGCGGCTTCGTCATCCAACGCGTCTGCGTCCACCTCAAGTTCTATAGATATTTTGTTGCCATCGGAGCAAGGCGGGTGAGGAGTACAGTAGATTTCAGCGGTGTTGCGACAATTCCGTGGGACATACAGTGGACGCTGTAACTCACAGCGAGCGAATTTTTGATGGCACTAACACGCGGTTAATAGAAACTTTTCTGGAGGACTGAAGCGCGCCATCGAAGGCAAGCGGGAAATGAACACGGTGATATGCGCTGCCTCTACCACACACTCTCTTCCTTCATCCGCCCATGCCCGGAGACGGGATCAGGCGCAGGTAGCTGACACGACGAAATCTGCTCCTAGGCGTACCACCACGCTCTCTGATTCAAAACAAATACCTGACTAGGATTTTCATACAAGAGGATATGGGCAACGACACGGATCCCAGCTCTCACGGCGTAGACCTGCGTGCCACTAAACCCGCCACACCACACCACCACACACCTGGTCACAGTCTACGCCAGATCCACTACATGCAAACGAGTCCACACTGCTTGCTAGGACCAGCACTCCGCTTAACTGGGTCAAAGCCGAGAGAATCTCCCGTGGTTTGGGCATAGAAATGGACAGTCTATGGGTCACAAGTGCAGTCAATCAGCCCATCATTATAATCGGCCAGCAAGAGAGCTCGGGAGTGTTGTGCAAATGCTGAAACCGATAAAGTAGTGATGTGTTGTAATGTGGCGGCTACCTGACTGAGAGGCGGGGAAGAGAAAAAAGCAATAGATTTGACACCGATTGGAAGTTTGGTCTCGGCCGATTGGCTCCAGTCTAGGTCAGTTTGTGTGATATCGTGGTCTGTGTTATTCTCCCAAAAGCAACCAGTATGTTATGGCAATACCTCATGCAGGTGAACAAAACTACCTCATGGACTAAAAATTAAAAGACAAGTAATTTCCAGCTGGCGGAAAAAAACCGATATGTCAAACTCCACACGTGCCGGTGCAATGAATGCCACAGAAAGATCAGCTAAGAGGGAACGATGAATAATCAAAAGACGATAGAGAGCACCGGAAGAGAGAAAAGAGAGAGAAAGGACTCAGACTTTGTAACAGTTTTCAGCGAATGGTCTTTAAGTTACCTTGGAAATTAGGTCCTTTTCAATGGATCAAGACAGAGGTGAGAATCATGAAAAACTCGAAAGGAAGTGCAACGTGGACCGGTAAGACATTATATCCTCGAAACAGCTGAAGAAAATCAGACGTGATCATGCGACAGAGTCGGGGCATAATTAATCCGACATCAATCGACTTTTTATTCCAACGGCCCATATCCACTGTCGCAGATAGGGCAGTTAAGTACCCTGCTAATGCATGCAACGTCAAACTGAGTCCACAGGAAAGCGGAAAACATGGTAGCGAGAAGCTTATAAACAAAGCACCTACGTTATAAAGTCCACTTCATTAGCCCAATATGGGCGTCATCTACCACGCTTGGTCGCGACAGGCAGGACGAAAAAACCAGGAATGTCGGGTCACGTGACACATCTGCACTGAAGCGCAATCCTTCGGTTCGTCCTCCACCCCACATAGAACTGAATTCTGTCCATTACCACATAAACCCAATCACGATTTACAAGTCTTCGTTGTAAGAAACACCTTCACCCCGCCACCCTCTCCCCTCTCACATTACGCCTAACCACGCGTTCAACCAACTTTCTTATCCCGTTTGTCTGGCAAAGGTTTTCTTCATATAGCACAGAGAAGTTTTATGCAGCTACAAAGACCGTGGGCAGTTGAAGAGGTCATAAAGTTTTTTTGGTTTCTTAATCGGCACATAACATCAACTGCCCTTGAAATGAGCGTTTTTAACGAATCTGGATGCACTTCACAGGTTGGTGGATTCCGCACATAAGGCATTAAAATAAACAAAGAAATTTTATGCATTACACAAAGCAGCTATTCTTCCTTAGGCAAGCAAGACGCTACTGTGACATCACAGATCATGGTTCAGAAAAACAGAACTCCAGTAGAGCGACGGGGCGATAACGTTCAGTAACCTAGTCGGTGAACACCCTTCATAATATTTCCGATGGTAACCGACAAGACAGTGGGCATGCTGCCCAATGCACTTACACGTACTTGGTACAGCTTCGATCATGTTTTATCTAGCCGGCCTCGATGAGGTCCCGATCTGAAACGTTAGTTCGACTATGTTTGCCGTATGCTCCCCAACAGAGTGGTGCAGGGGTCTTGTGCTGTATCTACCTCACTCTCTGTTACACTCCCCAATTCGGACCCGGTGGCAAGACAGAGCCAAGAAGACCGGAGATGGGAGAGGGTGTAGGCCCACGCACTGTGGTCTAACACCAAACAAGAATACAACAAAACAAGAGAGGGGCAGCTCGGATCCCAGCAGGGTGGGAGTGTCATAAAGGCCACATTAAGAAGGAGCCACTGCAGCCTGACTCTCAGCCCGCCAGTCAGCCACTACACACAAAACACACATTGGGGTGACCACGCGGTCCGAGTTATCCTGTCAGTTGGCAACCTTGCACGTCACGGTTTTTAGCGCACCAGATTGTTTATAGTGAACAAAAATGCGCTGAGCCTTCAATCTCTCCCCCAACCCCACAATCAGACCACTGTACCACTGCACGAGGGACGATACGCGGCATCAGATCTGGATAGCTCAGCCCATTCTCTTCGCCAGCGACGAAGACAGAATACCGAAGGTTCAAGAACCACTTCCATGGCTTTACGAAGTATGTCAAAATAGGGTTTGTGGTGTCCCGCATTCGACGCCGCCAAGTGAGTAGCGGTGCCGGATCGAAGGCGTAAATACTGAGTTCTTCAGGTGGATGTCAAAACACATGCCCAGACCAACCCAGTGGGTGGTCTGGGATAACATTTCATTTTTTCGCAGCGAGTGCGGGCTGTCACGTTTGGGACGAAGTCGAAGTACTTAACCTAGAAGATGGTTCGAAACCAGTAGCGTTCAAGTACTTCCAGTTTTCGCTCATCTTCGATGCGCACGGCCCAGCATTCACAACCGTAGAGAAGGACTGAAGGGACGAATGCTCGGTAAACGCGAATCTTCGCGGCGAATTCAGAGGCACTTTCTCGGGCTTGAGGAAACCCGACGAGCAGCATCGATTCGGGAGACAATCGCGAGAGGTACCTTATCCTTAGGTCCAGCCAACCCGAGGTTGGATATGACTGGCTAACGACGACGGTTAATAAGCCGGAAATGGCCACTCTCTAGTTTCCCTTATCTTTGTTGGTTCTTCTTCCTGCTGGTCGCAAAGGGACGAGCAGTTCCATTTTATTACACGCAACCTGCCAATGAAATATGGTTTTCGCGAAATATGCCTGTACTACATACCCCTCCCTCCTGCGAAAATGTTCTATTTTCTCCTCCACAAACAAAGTCCATATTGCTTACGTAGGTATTTATTGGTAAGCGCAAAAATATCCCTTCCCGACAAAAAAGTAGCGACATTGATTGCATATAAATTGGCAAGGTTACAAGAGCAGGGACAATAGATGCTTTTGGTGGCCCCTTGTGGTACCTTTGAAATAGGCACTCGAAAACGCAAAAGCAGACTGGGTAACTGCAAGGCGCGTGCAATCAAACAAAAACCATTTACATTGCAGTGAAACTGAAAGTTAGGAGTTAGGTGAGAACAGCACTACGGAGGATGGATGCTACGAGTCGATTACCTGAAAATCAGGCGAATCTTCGCTTTCGTCATCATCAGCATCATCACCAGCAGTGGCACCATCATCACCATCAGTATCACTACCATGCTCGGGCTAAAAGTATACAAAGACTTTTCGGAAACCCATATAACTCGCTGTCAAGACAACAACGTTTCTCATGAGCGAATGGACAAAATGTCTGCCCTGCATACCCTCGAAGTGGTCGAACGTGAAGTGGAAATAAAGCAAACAGTCTACGTGCATGAATTGTTTACATAAATGTGGTGGAGGTTAGACGTCCGATCAGGCGCAGACGAGCCAGTTCACAAGTGCAGGTCGAAAAACGAAGAGAGGAGTAGGAGGAGGAGGAGAAGGAGGAGGAGGAGGAGGAGGAGGAGGAGGAGGAGGAAGGAGGAGGAGGAGAGATGTCGCACACACCTGCGAAGGCCCTCAAAGTCTGCTGCGTAGGCACACATACCAGAAGTTATTCGGGCGAAGGGATGGGAGGTATGAAAACCGCACCCGAAGTGGGAAATGTGGGGGGTAGGAGAGTGGGAAGACAGACGGTGTTCTACTGAGGGTGGAATGGTGTATGGGAGGGCCAAGGAGGTGGCACATAATATGAAATTCCAGATTAAGCAGCATTACCCGTCAGGCCGGCCTCGGCCCGCATCCAAATTGTTGCCTCATGTCAATTAGTTAAACCCTAGTGAAAGCTAATCATAGCCTCTTTTCTCGGCCCCCAGACCCCACCCTCTCATAGGCCGCATAATCGGCATAGAAGCAACTACCTCGCTTTGAAGCGTGAGAATCCCATTTCTGCCCGCTATGAAAACGGGCTATTTTTGTATCAGTTGGTGCAGCGAGTTGAAAATGAGTGTTATCAATGTGATGTTTCTGGCAGTCCCACTGGGGTGAGATCCGAACTGCCTCCACCACAATGGCTTTGCACACATGGTGGACATCACGCGAGTGTGGCATGCACAGACGGACTGTTTGGCGCTATCAGTCGCAGAGTCTGCATCCACCTCCGCTTGTCTTGTCAAGTGAGTCAGATGGGCACGGGAGGAGAGTGCGGTAGATGCTTCGCAAGTCCGTCTCGCCATGAGCTAATTAACGCGTAAATTATGGGTACTGCGCACAGTCCGTGAGACGGTCGACCTCTTGCTTGCCACATGCTAAGCGCAAAAGGCAGTCAGCGACATCAACTATCACGCGACAATCATACGGCCAACTTTCAAAAGGAGGCCTGTAAAACTCGCAAACCCAATTCCAAAACCAGACAACACAGTTTTGCGAACGCAAAAATGGCCAAACAAGCGCGAATTCCAGTTTTGACCATCGTGAAGCTCCGTTGATAAATGTTACTCTAAATGCAGCCCTGTAGCAGCAAATTGTTGTGTAGTAAATTATCAAGAAGTGTGTCTAATCCGTGCTTTTTTGCGTGAAAAGCTGACGAATTTGGAGCAGATGTCCTATCACATTACTCAATCCACATAGCATGAACATCCTTTAGGGCCATAACGTACTCGCAATGGGTTTGAGCGCCGTTGAGAGCCGACGGATGAGCGTGAAGGACGCCCGATAACATAAATTAACAGCTTCTCCGCGCTGGGAAATGCTTCCAATCAGGTTCTGCTGCCATAAAAAGCTGAGAGAGACGGAGCGAAGCCCTCCCCATAAAGAAAAAAGGAAATATAAATTGCGACATTCGGTGCCAGGGAAGGAGCGCCAAAAACGCTGCCACGCGGCAGTGTCTATGCGATAGGGACTAGTTACGCGTTTTCGCACAAATGTATGAGGCAGATCACGCGACGGAAGGGGAAGAGGACAGTAGGTGTCCAGTGGAGGATGGACTTCGCCATGCGGGTAAAAGAGTGGTATGGCCTGTTGACGAGTGAGCGGCTGATCGGTGGGCAAGAAGACACTGAGGCAGAGCGACATCGCGGGCGAAGCGTGGGGAGGTGTTGACGAATGGCTGAATTTACCCTTCGAGTGTTCGATTTGTGCGCTCAACTTGCCCACTTCCCCTGAGTGGGTGACACGAGGTAGAACGAAATTTACGAATGCGAAGAAGTTTACAGAGTGCTTCCATCAGCCGGGACTCAGAGTGAGCACCGCAATCTGAATAAAGCTGCTGCTTGGGCACCCATTGCTCCAGATCCACTCGTCAAAGATGACCTTCGCAACGGTGATCGTGTAGGATGGGCAATGCTTCGCACCACTTACCGACAGTCCAGTAAAACGAGGATGTAGTGGTTACCGAGGTGGGAAGCAGAAGTACGACCCATTAGATCGACACAGAAGATGTCTTTTGGATAACCAGCAGAGGCAAACAGTTGACAGGAGACCGCGCCACTTTTAATTCGCAGACACGCACTCGGACAAAACAACTAGACAGCAACTGCAACCGCAGGCAACTTAATCGGCTAAAAAGTTGGCAGGCGACGGCAGCAGAGGAAAACTGGAACAATAAAAACCTCATTCCTCCCCCAAGTCTCTGCGGTCACTGCTGGCAAAAGCTTACGATGATAGGCTGATTATCGCGCCAGGCGACAGCCTGCTCGTCAGTGGGTAAAACAGACTTGTTTATCAAGGGAAGAAGAGGCGTTCTGGTCTGATGTTTCGAGCTGTCATCTCGTCTACCCATATTCAGGGGTGAGAATGATTGCGCCACCCCGTGATTGTACCCGTCAAGGTTCGTAAGACCAGATTGACATGGCGGTGGACATTCCGGTTGCTTGCACTGTCTCGGTGTGCGATGATCGCCTCGACCCACAATCCATACACTGTCAAAGTTGAAGATATGCCCCATCTGCGTGGCAGGAGTTGCTACCTCCAGGTTTGGGTCCAACCGTCGCACAGCCAACTGATGTTCATGCATTTGCGCTGGTGGCTGTCGGCCGGTTTCCCCCACGTAGCTACACTAAAGACGGTAGACCACGGCCGACATCTCCAGCTGGGGGATAGAGGCTTTAGACCACATCATTTGCCGGTGGGTTTTGAGTTAGGTCTGTGATTAACTCCCAGTCCGAGTGACACGAACGAGCTAGCCACGAGTGCAGAGACTCCTTTCATGTACGGAATGCTCCACCCCGATTTCGGCTAACTACATTATTCGTTCAGTTTTCTTAGTTGCAGTCGGTTTCGTGCAAAGAATGCCCCCGGATAGCTGTGGGAGCTGAGTTCTCTGGGGAACTTCATCTCGTCCTGTTTGGCGGTTGGCGCGCTACGAGCTTCCACTCACATGTATATATTGGACTTATTGCAGTCACGACAGTCGGAAGAATTTTAACTCATGGACCGTCGGGGCTCTATAACTGACTCAGGAAGATGGAATTCCAGGTTCCCCAAAGCACGATGGAGTTGGGGTTTATGGCTCGTTTAAAATGACAAATAAGCCAGGAGTTGGCAGTTCCATCTTCCTTTGTCACAAACACTGGCTTCTACAAATCTACTTCGTGAAGATGTTACCGGTGAGCAAGTGTAGAGCAGTTGACCTCTTGGCTGGCAAAAGAAGACGAGGATGTTAATAAACACAGAGCCAAATCACCGACTGGAGGGGTCCTCAGTAAGGACGACGTACAGGGCCCCCTAAAACAGGACACGTGAATAGGAAGGCCCTTCGCATGATTCCAGGAAAGGGGAAAATTCCCACGTCCTAACCCAGACACTATCCCTAGTATAAATCCGAACCGTAGTAGTCATCTTAATCGTAGCCCTATCCTAAACCATAACCTTACGGTTAGCACTAACCCTAACCCTTAATTTCCCCAAGCCACCTCTATTGAGGATGCGGTTCCCGTGCCAGTTTTTGGGGCCAATACCGAACGGACCGCCTAAATGGTTCCCTGCGATAACCGCTCCTAACACAAGCAATTCACAGAGCCGGAAACCAACCTCCGTATGCTTACAGTTGGATCAGGCTCTCAGGACCAGTTTACGGCGAAGCCTCCAGAGTAATTATTTGCGAAAAAGCGCATTACCTCTAAACCAGCCAAAAGTATATGGTTATTTTTAAAAACAATGGAGCACACGCCGACGACATAAAGACTCCAACTCTCGATGTGGGATTACCATGAGGGAACCGGGAAGCGCCTCAGTGGACAGTCGACATGCCAGTGTTTAAGTTGATTTGAAAGGATGTTCTGTGTTCATCACCCGTGTAATTTACAGCGCACAGGGTTGTACAAGTGAAATGTTGAGATCTCCGCCAGAAAAAGAGTGGCATAGCTTCAATGGCATCCTCTGTACCTTCAGTGATGACGTCTATCAGAAGTAACTTATGGCACTTCGTCCACAGTCAGTAGATTGCCTGGAAAGCTTCAATCAGGTTAACGGAGAAGGGTGTTACTTTTTTTATGTTCCACTGTTTCCAAACCCTGCACGCGACGATTCTTTCCCTCACTCGAACCGTTGTCAACTTGCTTCACAGGATATCGCCTGTGTTCAAATTCGCCTTTCCTACCTCGGTCTCCCCCTGTTTACAGCCTTTTCGTGCATACACACCTGATTTTCTTATTAAGCACATACTTTAATTAACTAAATAATGGTTGTATTTTTAGAGGACTGAAAGGAGACATGTAAGGATGAGGAGCAGGGCTGGCAGGGCCGGCCTAATTCAAACCCATCATAGAGCCAAGTATTCAGCAATCTATGCAGCAACCGTGCTAAGAATGGATGGATTCCACTGGAGGCGCCTTGGTATTCCTGGCATTGACGCCGACCTACGGTGGCTTTGTTTTGTCGCGTAAGACCAAAAGCGGAGAGATACCCGGAAGAAAATTCCTTCTGTCGCAGCGCTTACCATCCATTATCTCCACCCCCCCCCCCTCCCCCCAACAAATGTGTCAGCCCGATCGTGCCTTCCGCACCGACTGTGGAGAAACTTCCGGAGGCGTTGTTTCTGACTTCCGAAATGGCGATCTTGAAGGACAGTCTAGCCGCTAAATGTTAGACATTCAGAGTCGAAGTTTTGGCAAAATTTAAGATCCTCTTCCGGAGGGGGAGGAGTAGGAGGAGGGAAGCCGGAAGAGCTATAAACACAGCGATCAGTATATAGATAGGCATTTCCTCCACCAATAGTTAATCAGGGTGTAACCTTGAAAACTCACAACTGCTTTTTTTCTTTTCGACAGTCCCCACAGCTGGTCAGAGAAGCAAAACGAGATCGAAACTTGAGGTGAATTCATTTCATTGGTTGCACGTGACGTGAGAACGCTGCTAAAAAACCCCAACGAACAAACCTGAGCGGGCTACAGCCACAGGCTTAGGCTAAAGCTCATAGGACAGTGCGTGCGTTTTAACAGTACGGTCCTTGAGACGGACGAATATGAAGACAGAAGTAAGCTCAGACCCGCCCCCGCACCGTTTCTGACGCGCAACGGGCGTTGGATCGAGACAAGTATCCAGTCGACTTTCAGTTCAGAACTTGAAGGGTAGCCTAATTTGCTGCGCGTCGTCGTGAGGGTGAAGGCAGAAAAGGGCAAGACAAAAATAAAAGAAGGGGAAGAGGAGGAAAAAGAACAGAAAGTAAAGGAGAACTTGAAGAGGGGGTGAATGCAGTAGTTCGCCTGTCTCATGAAATATCAACTAAAATTTAGAAATGCGCGTTCGATTAGAGTGGGTGGAGGCGCACTATTGATTGGCTTACAACAGACAATCACGATATTTCAGCCACGCCAAAGCACACTTTCGCATAACCTTCAATTTGGCCGCATGCATAAAATCACACAGGGTAAAAAATATAGCGTGATTTCTTATAAAATCGAGATTTGACACTTGTAAATTCAAACATATTTTATAAAAAAACATGCATAAAACATTATTTTTGGTACTCATTCCGTAGTCAATTACGTCTTCTTTCAATTTTTTATTTAAAGGAAGGGGTAAACTTAAATTCTATCCCCGATTGATTTTGAATCCGTGTATTTTCCGAGTGAGTAAAATCGTATATTCCAAAAACCATAAAGGAATTTTTGGAATATCACAACGGAAGTGGACCATGTTGGATACATTACAAATAACACTAAAAGATGTTTTACGAAAAAAAACATGTAACAGCCTTCAAAAATCTCATAATTAACAAAAATTGGAAACCGAAATACAGCCCTTTCTCAAGCTCGAAGAAGACGCTATTTTCTACCAAAAGAGCAAAAGGAATTATATTCTGGGGCGTTCTATATTTGAATACATACACGTACCCAAAATAAATTGGAAATAATCCAAACCACTGATGTACTTATTTTTTCACTGAAAATATATCATGCAAGTGGTCGGAAAGACGCTCATTAAAACAACAGTAAGGTGACTGTAATATCTTGGTAGTATGTTGCACAATAGTCAGAATTACAACCCAGTCTAGGTAATCCCTTCTAATCAAAAAACGAATTTCAGTTAACCTTCCATGAGATGGTCCAGCTATGCTTCATCAGTCGTTCGAGGATAGCCGGCGTCCTTCGGACAGCCTGTAAAAAGCACTTTCGTTAAGAAGAAAGCACTCAGGTAGTGCGCATTTTTTATTAATTTTTTATGTGCTTAGAAATTGTAGCGTATTTCATAAAAAAGCGTACAAAACATATCTTTTCCTGTAGGCCACTTGTAGTAAACTACATCCTCTTGATTTAGGCGTAACAAGGTTGTTATCGTGACATTTTGAAAACTCTGAAATGTCTATTTAAATAGCATGGTATTTTGTCAGTTCAGTCGTGCCTATTATGACGTCTACAGCGCGGTCGATAGTCCTTGCGGAGTTTAGTGAGCTATGTATGACACCTTCTTAAGGACAGAGGAACGCATGGCTGTTATTAAGGGGAAAAGTGTACAGTCTGCAGGTTGCAAACCAGTGAAAACAAGTGTAACAGAAAATCCAGTTAAAAATTAGTCTGAAAGTGAAAAATTCTTAAGACTGAGAGACAACGCTTCCCCGAGTACAGCATTTGAAGAAGGATTGAGTTTCTACAAAATGCGTGAAGGTGTATAGAAAGTTCATCAATCGATTTATGCCTTGGGGCACGGTCTAGAGCATCCACGGTCAGTAATGTCTCGAGAAGACCAGGGAGGTTGAGACTACCTAGTTCAACAAAGGTGTTCATGAGAAGGCCAGAAAGCAGGTGATTTAATGCGGTGAGCATAACCCTAGGCGTTCGTGATGGTAAAAAGGAGCAGACCGTTGATGGAAGAAAATGCGGACAGGATTTTTTAAGTGCTGAGGTTGGTCTTTCCGAAATGCGGAGGAGGTTCAGTGGAAAGGTTAAAATTGGATGGTAAATTAGGAAACTGGCTGCGTAGTTATGTTAATATTTACCAACCTGTTGCACTGGGCTCCTAAATCGCGCGTATTTTTGCAATAGAGCTGCCAATCTACGTGTAAGTTTCGGTGCAAAACAACAATCTGGACAGCAGGCAGTTTGAGCGAGTGAAAGGATGCACTTAGGCAAAAGATGGAAATGACAGTATGTTGGATACCACCCCCTCTCCGTCCACACGGAAACGCACAAAGCCCGGGACAGCGCAGCACTACCGGCTACCGGGCAAAGAGCGGTCTCCACCACCAACGCCCACGATAACGCATTCTAACAGCAACAAGGCATGCTGGCTTGCCTTTCAGCGCAGCGGCTGTGAATTTAGCGTGCAATTCAATGGGTGGAACGATTAACGTGACAGAGGTGCGATCTCGGTCCCTGCACACGGCTACCCATCCTGTGGGGGTTAGATCACCGCGGGATCCATCACAAATCCACTACTGGAAGTGATCCACCTGATGGACGTTGGTTGGACTAAAACATATAAACCATCGTCTGCAGAAAAGCAATAGCCGTATAAAAAGCGGTAATAACGACAACAAAGATAATAAATACCTGAAGTCCATATTTAGGGAGAAATGTGAGTTGAGACCCAGTTGCCGCAGGTTTCAAATAAAAATTTAGAAAAAAACGCATCAATGTGCGTCAACAAGTTGTAAATTGTGGTGTATGGGATTTTTCCGAGTAGGTTATGGGATGTACTCGTGCCGTTGTGCTTTGGCGCTCAATGTAGAGCCCCTGTGAGGACAGTCTCACACAGCAACCTGTAATATATGCCGAAAGGGGAGACTTGGCAGTCATCTACCTAACTCGGCCTTGCCAATGTCATAGGAGTTTAAGGTGCGCGTTAAACGGCCCTAGAAAGAGACCAGGGTTTCGCATATTCGGTGTGTTTGTTTCAGCCATAACTTGAAAGAGAATTGTGATATGGTGCCATCTGGGGGAGGGGGGAGAAGAGAGATAGTTCATCTAGACAAGCACGAAGGCGTCCCTACTCCATCCCTACCGCTTGCTCTCCCTTCCTTCCTCCCTCCTCCTCTCTGTAAGATACCGACAGGCTATAAAGCAGTAAGGCGGCAAAAAGATTCGGCATATGAGGTGCGGCAGACGCTCAAAGCATGGGTACTCAGATGGCTTTTCAGGCCGGTGGGCAGGCAAGGCAAGATCAATGAGAGGAGAGAGCAACGAAATATGAGCCGACAGATGCCGAGGGACCTACCATGGCATTGAGTCCGGCGCACTGTTCTTTCACCAGATCACGCTCAGATTCAATGAGTGCCAACTGGTCCAACAGGGCTCGGCGCTTCTCCTCTGTGAGACGACGAATGGAATGCAGCAACTCCGCCTGCCTCCGCTCAACCAGAGCTTTGACCTCGGAGAAACTGGATTCAGCGGCCTGTGAAGGGGGGGGGGGGCAGAGCGGAGAGAAGGGAGATGGACATGATTAGATACAACATGGCGGAGGAGAAGGAGCTAGAGAGATAAGTCAGCACAAGGTAAGAAAAGGTACACGTGGAATTCACCTCGCGACTACCGTTTCCTCACCTTATGGAGTTATAGACGTCAGGTGAAGCAAAAATAGCTCGGTCTCGTGAATGCATTACGTAATAGGGGCGAGCGAGTAGATTTTACCCTGGAGCGCGCTCGAGTGGTCAGGTAAAGACGCGAAATGAAATAGTTGAAGAGAGCACATCCCTTTCAATGTAGGTGACGCATTTAGTAAGCAGATATTATTAGGAACCGAGGGGGAACCGGGAACCAGAAAGGATAAATTAGGCCTTCGTCCAGTGAATTGTGAACTAAAATGGGATTTTTCGAATTGCCAGCAAGTGTGCAAACTCGTGAAGGGCACAGATCAAATTTGTGGATAGAAAAACAACAATTTTGTGTTGAATTGATTTAGGGCACAGAAAATTGGTTACTACAGAACGGTTCATTTTAAATTTGTTTTAGGAAAGAAAACAGAACAGATTTCGGCAAAATTCGACGTCTCTTGATACCTTCTAATAACTCCTAGATCGATTCCCGAAAGATAACTAAACTGCAAGGTCGGAAGAGTAGAAATCTACCGACGTATCATTGCAGCGTATTTTCGGCAAAAAAGAACGTATGAGAATTTACAAGGTTGGACTGCAATTGGACCAATCCGATAGTGTCCTTGAGAGGTTAGCATCTCGACTGGCCTTCCAACGTATCCGAATGATTGAGTAGAGCATTAACCACTGTCGGCAGATTGCGCGATAGCACAATGCGCATGGCCTATTGGTGGATCGATGGGGCAACGTGGAAAGAGTAGTCAGGGCGGTGTATGAGCGAATCGGTTAGGACGGCTCCTCCTAAGAGTGACCGGGTGGTATGTGTTGGGGTGTAGTGACACACAGGCCCACACCGTAAGAGATGCAATTTGTGTCACTGCACCTACTATCCTGCTCTGTTAAAATTCATGTCGCGTTTATTGTAGACTAGGAATCGCGGTGGTACGCTAAGGAGTCATTTTTTGCGTTCTCCGATCGTCTTGACTCTGTACGTGTAACTGTACTTATTGCAGCTGTGATCATGCTTGATCCAGCCGGCCTCAATGATGTCAGATATTGCGCACTTCGAAGTCTTCTATTATCTCTGATGGACCCAACATATCGTTCCTCTAGTAGCATAATCGGGTTAACTCCACCTATTAGCCTTAATAGATAAACGGATGTAATTGCGGACATGCCAAATAGTCCCATAGGGACTGTACAAAATACTTGTATTTGTTAAAGCTGCGTTCATGCCAGCTCTAGTCAGCCTCGAGGATGTCAGGTATTGCGCCTCTCAAAGCGTGAAGATTCGCAGCAGCAGACCTGGATAGCTCCACACACTGTTTTTGCCATCGACGGACGCCGAATACCGAAGGTCCAAGCACCGGCTTCATGTCTTGGCGAACCGTGGCGAGCGAGGTCTTGAGTTGACCACCTCCAGGTGGGCAATGACGACGGATCGAGAGCAGTAGAACTGAGCGTTTTAGGAGGGCGACGGAGGACGTGCCCAAACCCCCTTAGTCGTCTCTCTTGGATGGCCTGAGATATCCTCGCGATATTGTCGCAGCGAGAGCGGACTACCTCATTTGTACTCCACTCGAAGGATGGTCCTTAGGCAGCGGTGATAAAATACCCCCCACAG
Source organism: Schistocephalus solidus (assembly GCA_017591395.1). Taxonomy (NCBI): domain Eukaryota; kingdom Metazoa; phylum Platyhelminthes; class Cestoda; order Diphyllobothriidea; family Diphyllobothriidae; genus Schistocephalus; species Schistocephalus solidus. The sequence continues at coordinate 86,154 of WEDG01007079.1, forward strand.
TCTTCGTCCATCTTCCACGCGCAAAATCCGGCAATAGAAACCATAGAGGACCCACCCAACGGATGCACGGTATACACGGATCTTCTTGGCGATAGAAATGTCGCGTCAGGTCCATAGGCCCTTTCTAAGAATCTACAAAACCTGGTGAGCAGGTTCGATATCGTCAATATCGTCCGTACTCTGTTATGCAGCAGCTTCGCCTCGAGGCATTGTAAACTGTCTACCTCTTCAAGTTAACAGCATTTAATCCTGAGTGGCGGGGGGCTGCTATTGGTCAAAGATTTAGCTCGAGAACATTTTGATCTTCCCAGAGTTTGCGAGTGTCACCAACATTTGAGGCCTGCTCCATTCAGGTCGCTATTTCAGACCGATATTTCTTCCTGTCATCTCTAGCCAACTTCGCTACCATAGTTCGGAGTTGGCGGAAGGAAGCATCATTGCGGAACCTGGCTCGAACCGTCTGGGCAGACAAATGCAGGGTTCGTCCGCTGATCCAGTAACTGCGGCGCCGCTGGATCACAGCTGCCTTATAAAGGACCACTGGTCACTGCCTTCTCTGTCGGCTTGGGTCGTAAAACGGGACCGGATTTCTGTGATCGGGCCCTCGGCAGTGCTGGGTTGCCAGATTTTTGCGACATCAAGGCGTCTCACACGTGACATTTTGTGTGCAGATAAGAGGTGAACTTTCAGGCGTGTGCGAACGAGCAGATGCTCAGACCCATGGGGGTTACCAGTTTCGTCACCAAGCATCGATCTGCTATCGTGATCCAAGCTGCGAAACCCTGAAACACCTAGAATGTAGTCGATCTGACTTGCGATATGAATACCAAGTCAGCAGATGTTTGTGGCGGTGCTGGAAGGACGGGTTCCTGACAAACAGTCGGTTCTGATCAGCAAAATTCAGCATCCTCTTACCATTGTCGCATCGACAGCCAAGCACCAATCGGCTAATAAAGTGACTTTTTAACAAGTCTTCGGGTCCAGTCTGACCATTCCAGTCCCCAGCAATAATCGGCAGGTCACGGTGAGGGAGTCTTCCACAAACTCCTGCAGCTGCGAGTAGGTCGCCTGATCGAGCCGTTCGGCAGCCGATGTTAGTGCGCACACGGAGACGACCGAGATGTTAGTAAAATGACTCTTAAGTCGCACGTAAGCCATGCAATCATTGACTGGCTCCCACACAAGTAGTGTACGGTTTGCGTGTTCCAAAAGGACACTAGCCAGAACAGTCGCGTGGATCGCTGTGGTACAGGTTGAAATTGGAGTTGACTCCCGGGCTCTTTACTTCCTTTGCGCCTCAGTCGAGGATTCGGACTTCAGACAGACAGCAGGCATTCCCGTGGTACTGAAGACTGCGTGCCGTCAGACTTCGGGTACTTGGGTCCAGAAACGTTTGCACATTCCAGCATCCAATATCAAGTCTGTTCCCGGTTGAGTAGTCCAGATCGTATAATATTCACCCGCACCACTGGATCAGGGTTGAGGATCGCGTCGATTCCCACGGACGTCGTAGAATGGTTCGTAGTACTGTAATCGGACATATTTTCATGAGATTTCTAGGGGATGTTGAATACAGGCAGGCCCCCAACAACCGCTCTACTCTGTCTTGACACCGGGTCCAGGCAGAAGAGAATGAGAGAAGGATGGGGAGGAGGAGGAGGAAGAGGAGGAGGCGGTAGAGGGAGTGCGGTAGATGCAGCACAAGTCTAATATCACTAATCGAATTCGCGCGCAAGTCATCACGCAGGATTCCGGCCTATCGTGAAGCACGCAGTGGACATACTCGAAATTCGACGGTCTAATTGTCATGTCATCAACAAACGCTAGTATAAGTTGGATTATTTTAAAATAAAAACCTTATGTAAACGGAAAATTTGATTTTGCGTCCATGAAGTCAGTTGAGGATACGTATGAGAAATCGTAATCAGCTTCACCAACTATGCTTCACGACTTTGTGATGCCTTGTGTCATACAAATCACTAATAAACTTGTTTGACGGTAGCTTTTCAATATAAATAAGGTCATCCTGTGGCGCATCATTAATGATAGAATCATGCCCCTATATAAGCAGGGCAGACCAAAACGGTCATCGAATAAGCCGGGCGACGACTTTATTCGTTCTACACTAAAAAAAGGTATCATTATACGCCGAAAGATTATTCACAGGAAACACCGGGCGATTTTCTCTATGAACATAATTAGGAAAATGATGCAGGGATTTTAACTTCACTAGCAAAAGACCGTTTCTAAGTGCGAAACTTTACAAAGAATGTTTTCTATTTCCTGAGAACTATATGGATTACGGACCCTCATTCACGAGGAGTATTTACTTCTGTGATGAGGCCTTTAGATAGGCCCAGGTGGTTGAAGAATATGGAAAAAAAAAACTTTCCAAGGTAACCAACAACTGTCAACGGCTAATGGTTTGGGTAGCCATCAAATTCGCAGGGCGGTTAGTCTGACGTTCGACTACGGACACCATCAACAATAAGTTTTCATTAACATTGCGAGGCATATCTTCAGGTACAAAGACAGCCATCGAAACCGAATGGATACCATAATTTTGTCCGACAATACTCCCGTTCAGAGTTCTAACGCTTGCAACTCTTTGCACAATAGTCCAGCTCTTCGCACGCAGTTTCTAATCGATTTGTATTCCTGCCAACAGTATGCCCCTTGATCCTATTGAAAATCTTTTTGCACATAGCAAAAGAAAGTAACACAAGGCAAAGAAGCTTCTCGTGAAATAAAAGCCTGATTTTTGTGCTAAACAAACCGCTATATACGACCTAGCTACCTCTAGGTCTGACCGACTGTATGCTGTTTTAACTGCACATGAACAGTCTGGACAGAGCGGGACGATTGAGTCCCGTTAGCGATCGGTGAAGCGTCCATCCGCCATGCTACTATTCCCGAACGGAATCAGCAAGACAACGAGCCCGTGGCTCAATGCTGGGAGGGAGTGTAGGGGGGGGGGGGTGCAAAACCTGGCTGATCATGACTAATAAGCCTAAAATGGCCATTCCACTCTCTCTAGTCTTTGTCGGTAATGTTCTTGGGTCTTTTTCCGTTCAATATCTTCACAAGTACGTTCACTAAGGCCTTTTCAAGACTAGCAAAAACCTTAAGCAACAAATAATACAAAAATCAATCTTCGAAAAGTCATCAGAAGTAAAGCTCCCACCGCATGGGTACATGAAAGTGGAGCGGAGTAGGCATAAAGCCAGACCAACAAAAGTTTCCCTCCGGAGGACCAGCGCTCAGCGCTGTTACGGCTTCAATGCCAAATGGTTTCGGCAGGGGAAAAACGAGGTGAGTGCAGGTTAGGAGGGCGGAACGTGTGCGGGTAGGGGGTTGGGGGCACAGCCACAATGCGGTTACATGAACACAAGTCTGGGAGCGCGGCTTCCTCAAAAGCGCATGCAAACATACGCACAAGATACCAGAGAATGCGCGCCTTACTTTGCCTGCCATAGCGAATACTAAAGTGCAGCAGTGGATTGGCCGGGGGTGTGTCAACAGCTAGGATAAAAAGCGATCCAAATGAAGTGGGGGGGGAGAGTTGCGGGGCGGCAGTTTCAACACGGCACAGTCCGCTTCAGGATAAGAGAATCCCAAAAGGCCAAAGCTTCCGCAACGTTACAGACAACGACATCCTGGTCAGCTACAACTGGTGAAGCTACAACTGTCACCTCGAAGGATGCTCTTCGAAATAAAGTAGGAATTCACTCTCCGTACATAAAACGAAACGTCGACACGTGCACTATAGAGTTGCTACAACACCATTGACTTGCGCAAGAATTAGTTTACAATGGGGTAGACCTGCGCAGCATCTATCGCACTCTCTCTACGCCCACCCACCTGATGGCGAGGTAATGTCGAAAAAGTAAAGAGGCGGGCACAGACGCCGTAGATGATAAAACTAAACAGCCCGTCTAAGTCTGCCACAAACGGCAAAACCCCCAACTCCTCATTCATCATACGAGAACAGCCGTTTTTGATTTCCCGTGAGCCATGGTGCCATAAAGTCTACTTTAAGAAGGGATCATTGCAGTCTGACTCTCAATTCTCCAATCTCTACAAAGTAAAAGTTGGAATCGCTTATGTGCCATCCGAAAGGACACCATGAGGGGCACTTCCACTTCCACGTAATACAGGTGGCCTGCACCAAATTCTACGAAGGGTAATGATTTCCGTGGGCTAACCCCGACCTAAATTATAACCGTATCCCTAAGCTCCACTCTGACGTTGAAAGTTAGCGAATAGTCACCTATCCCAGGTACTCCCAAGAGGACCCAGTTGTTCTGTCAGTTGGCGACCTTCCGGGCCACGAATCTTGGCACGTCATAGGCATGATAGTGAGCAATAAGCTGACATGCAGTGAGAATAGGTTCCCGTGTCGGCCCCATTCTCTCTTCCCCCTCCCCCACCCTCTCATGTCGACTTCTCGAGCTCGTCAGCTGTTAGGAGGAGCCACCCAAATCCGACGCGCTCGCACATCGCCCTAACGACACGTTCCCAGGCCGCACTCCCGATCCGCCCACTGGCCTTACAGGTGGTGAGGTCGCGTCAGCGGCCGACAGGATTAGAGCTCCACCAAACCAGTCGGATGAGTCAGAAGGTCAGGGCCGATTGCACTTTGACCCTGTACACTGTTGTATGTTCCTTTGGCCCTAAAATACGCTATCATAAAATGTGAATAGACTTTTCTTCATCTTCCGCTCTTGCTGCTGTGTTCTCACCTGGATTGGACGGGCGACCATCGAGGCATGTTCACAAAATCAGCCATTTGGTGCTGGGGTTCTAACAACCAATTTCGGAAGGACCGAGCGCCAAATTACGAGCATATCCAACTTGGACGTAGTGGTATTTCACCAGTACTTTGAGACCAAACGTGGTCAGCTGAATAGGCTGACTTGCGGATTTCACGTGTACGCACAGAAAGTGAACATAGCACAAGATAGATTCGAAACCGGAAACGGGGGGAGCGGAGCTGGACATAAAACGGCGTTCTGGACATCTATGCACACAAAAATGAAGTCTAGATACGGCTTCTATAATGACCTAGGACATGCGCATTCACCGTTTGCATTACTCGATTATACTGTGCGCACTTTGCAGTCTTCTATTATCTCTGATTGACCCAACATATGGTTCCTCTAGTAGCATAATCGGGTTAACTACACCTATTAGCCTTAATCGATAAACGGATGCAATTTCGGACACGCCAAATAGCCCCATAGGGACTGTACAAATACTTGTACTTGTTAAAGCTGCGTTCATGCCAGCTCTAGCCGGCCTCGAGGATGTCAGGTATTGCGCCTCTCAAAGCGTGAAGATTCGCAGCAGCAGACCTGGATAGCTCCACACACTGTTTTTGCCATCGACAGACGCCGAATACCGGAGGTCCAAGCACCGGTTTCATGTCTCGGCAAACCGTGTCGAGCGAGGTCTTGAGTTGACCGCCTCTTCAACGCCTCCAGATGGGTAATGACGGCGGATCGAGAGCAGTAAAACTGAGCGTGTGAGGAGGGCGACGGAGGATTTGTCCATACCTCCTTAGTCGTCTTTCTTGGATGGCCTGAGATATCCTCGCGATATTGTCGCAACAAGTGTGGACTGCCTCTTTGGAGACGTAATCTGTGTACTTCCCTCAAAGGATGGTCCTTGGGCAGTGGTGATCAGGTAGATATTAGCTAAAACTCCAGTCACACGTTTCGTCGATAGCCTGCAGCTTAGAAGCGGGGCCCCACGCGTTCCCCGTGTGATTCCTGCTGGGTACTACTCCACTTCGAACTTGCAGTTTTTTTAATTTTATTAGAAATTAACCGTAAATCAAGTAACCTGCGGCATTTCCAGGAGTCTGAATAAAAGGCTAGTGTGTCTAATGTCACGATGAGGAAAATTCAGACAGTGAAATGCAAATTCCCTTGAAAAGTCTTGGGTGTACACTAGCGTTATAAGCGTTAGTGGGCTGTTCTGCGGTGTAAGCAAATGTGTCCGATCCTAGCACTTGCTGGCAGAGGCCCAGGCAATCGATTTAAGAATGAAAGAGGGGGGAGAGAGAAAGAGCGCGCGAGACGAACCCCCGAGGAAACCATCTCCACTGAAAATCACTATAGTGAAGCTGACATGCTTATAGGGCTGCAAAACTAACTGAATAACTAAGATATCAGGCCATTTAATAGCCTGATGCATGTATTGAGGACGAGGTTGTGTGTGGCAAGTGCAGACGGACGGTTTAGCTTCGTCAGCCACAGCACTCATGTCCACCTCCGGCCGCGTTGACACTGTCTTGCAGCCAGGCAGGGTGGGTGAGGTGGAGATGGTGCAGTAGATGCTTCGTAAGTCTGCCTCAATGTACAGTAACTAACGCAAATACCACCCATGCCACGCTCACTCCGCAGGACGGATGGGGTCGATCACCCATTGCGTCATTTGATCATGCCTGACAGTCAACCGACCGGGATACGGATTATATTCGCTGAGGGTGTTGGATTGGCGCACAAAACCCTCGCGAAAGGAAAAAAGCAAATGCATACGGCACGGTCACCGTGTTCGTGGTATGGTAGACCTCCTCTGAACCAGCGATCGCGACTGCGTTACAGTGACAACGCCTAGCCTTAGGCTGCCATGCCTCCAGGGTGATGTCTACCGCACGTAACCCGTTCGGAAGGGCTCAGAAAACCGGTGATGACGACGATGAGCGCACCACAACATACGATTCAACAAACGGCGCGAGCGGCGGCATTCGATACCGGTATTCAGTTCTTTGTCTGTTTACCCGAAGTAATGCCCTCTTCGTTTGCTGCGCGAACGCACACACGGCTGCGGAAACAGGGAGCGACCGGTGACAGGAGTGAGTGCATTAGCGGGTCAATGAAGGCGCCTTTTCACAGACTGCTCTCACTGCAAACCCAGTCGGCGGATACATCAGCGCGCGGAACCCGCACGCATTGAAGACATTCTCCTCCAGCGAAACAATAGACTTACTGCAGTTCTAAGCTAGATGGGCCGAATGTGAACCCACGTACCTGCCACGCTATGAAATGCAAGTTTTAATTAGACTATCGAAACTCTTCAATGTTGGCATGTGATGGGTCTTATAATTTTGGCATGCACCCGTGTAGGAATTGCGTGTTGTGGTTTGTTTAGGCCAAGTTCTATGCAGACACGAAGAAGTGGCCACTTCAGAACTCGATGCTGCTTCTATAGGTCAAAGGCTAGAATTCGACTGCTATTAGGGACACAACTGTTTAGCCGTCAATTCCAACGGGGTCCCCATCGTGGGTCCCACAGCACAGGGACAACAACTTGAGCCTGAATCAGGTTAAAGTGATGGTAATCATAGAAAGCATCTACCCTCCCCTCTTGTCCCTCATCCATCTGCCCTGAGGTCAGGATAGAGTCAAGAAGATCTGAGACGGGATCGTGGTGTACCACCACGATCCCTTGCGCAGCATTTGTTGTGGGAGCACATAAGGCATAAGCCTGTCGTGCTCTGGGCCGTTCGTTGAAGGGGGCGCTATAGTCAAGGCAAGCGCATACTTCTCATTGCGCATGGCAGTTCTTTAGGCGTACTCCGAGGGGGACGGGCGCCGATGCCCAAGAGGGCGGCGTCTATGTGCGCGTGAACTGCTTTACAGCAAAAGATACCCGTGAGATATCTACTTAATCTTTCAGTGAGGAAGACCACTGCAGACGGACGCATACGTGCAGCACGCATGCTGATCCCGTACAAGTACACCAACCGGACTTCAGACGTGGTGTGCAGGGGGGGGGAGTTCGGAGCCCTTACCGCGAGGAGATGCCTTAAAAAGTTCAAAGACACGAGCTCTGCTGTCATTTTGTGGGCTCCAAAACTACCAGGCGTGGCATGACATGGTGGTATAAAGTTGCGTCAGATTTCGTACAGCGCTGCAAACTCAGCGTGGGATGCACACAAGTGTGACTTCATTCTCCCCCCCCTTGTCATGCACCAATGAAGTTCGAAGTATTACAGTTCAGAGGATGATATTCTTCGCGGTGGCCGACCTGACGTCCAACGCCTGGCAGAGGCACATAAGGATCTTGCCTACGACTACCACAACAACGCTCAGCCCATCCAGTGCGTGTCACACAAGCCTCAGTGGTGCTTTTTCGAGGCCGAAAAAAAGCGAGCGATAACTGAGTTGTTGAACGTTCACGCAAATGCTCGACAGCTTGTTTCCCGCGTCGTGTACAGGAAGGATGACAAAATCCACTGATGGAGGCCTGCAGAAAATAGAAATTTGTAGATACTGCAGATATTAGTTCGCTTCCGTCTACTAGATTCCCAAATTTCTGCTAAAAAAGTGCTCGAGACAAAAAGGCTAAGGACGGGAGAGAGAGCGAGAGAGATGTGATGACTGCCCGTTAATCTGGTCCCAGGAGAGCGGTTATTACGCATGCAATCAGCAAAGTGTGGGTGCGGGTTTAGTTGACAGGAGGAAGTAGCACATGTTGAGACAAGTACACACCGCGTAAAGCTGGGTCAGGCAATGAACCCAATCTTATTTCTAGTCCACATGACAGTCCTGGCACTGACACATGGAGGAAAGTAAGGTAACCCTCATGATGCAAAACCCCTTTTCACAGGGACAGGGGGCTTTACTGTGCATATCCAACATCAGACATGAAATAAATATGCCTAGCTAGCACGGTTTCCTCCTAGTTTACCCATGGGAGTAAATTTTTCTCCCAACATCGCCATAAACAATGTAAATCTGCATTCGAGATAAGCGAAGTCTCCGGTGACAGAGGGTAAACTGAAGCAAAAATGGCAGATGGGGGGACAATATATATTTTTTGAAGTGTACACACTTCTTTTATCAAGAGTTATGCGCCACAAACGCGGTTAACGTTATTTTACAGATACAAGGTTTCAAAAATAGCCTACAGAATATTCCCGCACACACTTTAAGTAGGTACAAGACGACAAAAGCAAGTTAATCTACCGAACCGTTCCGCTATTAGGAGAGAGAAAAATGGAAAAAGGCCAGAGGCGAGTAAAGGCGGTCAGTCTAGTTTACGATTTTGTGTGCTGTAATTGCGCGGACTGGCAAGGCCGCACCCAAACCTAGTCAGGTAGGGCGTTAGTCACAGGACCGGCTATCCAGCGCGCAGGCAGGATCACGCCCAGAAGAGAGGGGCTGACCTGACTCTCATAAAAAGCTCTGGTCCGGCATCAGAAGCTAGCTGGTGGAAGATGCACCGACAAACACGAGGGAGACTGTATCATTACTGGTTACCATGCGACTGCTACAAAGACTCTAGATTCGGTCCCAATGTCTCGTATCCCGATTAGTGAACGCCCCTCCAACACGGTTCATATGCCCAATTGCAACCAACCGGACAATGGGCGAAGACGCAATGGTACAACACTGAACTTGATAAGGCTCTATGACCAAAAAACACAAGTTTGAGCCTCACGTCGTTTAAACAGAATTTGCGATTTTATTCACTCTCATCTTTAGCGTTATTCCTTCCTGGTTATCAACCCCTTCCTACAGCATGTACTAGGGCACACCATTCTTTGCACCAGTTAACTGACAGGCCTGGGAGGTCAACGTCTCAGCGCATTTTCCTCACTGTAAGCAATCTGACGCAAACATGGTGCGCTAAAAGCCGTGGCTAAGGTTGCCAACTGACGAGATAACTTGGACCGCGTGGTTAGCCCAGCGTTTGTGTGGAGTGGCTGACTGGCGGACTGAGAGTCGGGCTGCAATGGCTCCTTCTTAATGTGGCTTCTATGGCACTCCCACTGAATGGTATCCGAACCAGGTCTGACGGCATGCCTAGGGTCGGTTCCGGCCACACCAGCCATCTGCGCCCTCTCCCGCCTTCTTGACTTAGTCATGACACCGGACTCAGGTGGGGGAGGAGAGAGTGCGGTAGATGTAGCACAAGTCTACTATCACTTTAAACTAAATCACGCGCAAGTCAGCGCCCCTGTGCCACTTTGTTGTCGGGCGCACGGTGAACCTAATCGAAACAGATGTTCGAGCTGACGAGAGGGGGCAACGGAAATGCAATAGTAAATACAATAGTTTCACACGGGTTGCGCGCACCTATGCCCTGATTGTAGGAGGGGAACGAACGCGCCCATCGTTTTTCTTTGAAGCTGCTCGTCTAGAGGCGGGAGTGACATCGCGAGTAGTGATCAATAATCGAGAGGGGGGAATTAACGACACAGGCACGAGCCTTGGAATGACCATTTCCGGCATGCTTGTCTTATCACTCAGTGATAGCCCGAAAGCTGGACTGCACATCGGTGTGTACTCGACCAGTGAACAGCATCCTTATCACTGCCCGCCTGTGCGGACGGTGCACACCACTCACGCGTGAATGAAGATTCCCTCCTTTAGCCAGCATAAGGTGAACTCGTAGTGCGGGCGGGGGTGGGGGTGACGACGTGGCTTGATGATAAAGCGACGGGGGTGAAGAGTGCAGGGTTTGCGTCCCTGATTTACATAATATGATATAGTGGGGCTGTCGATGTTGATAAGGGCCAAATTCATCACAGTGGCTACAGTGCCGGAAGGTTGGGTGGTTTGGTTAGAATACCCTTGTATGGCTACCTAAACAAGACGCGCGAGATAGAACCCCCCACAATACATGTGGTCGTGCGCTAAATTCCAAGGAAATTATGTTTAAGGTCTAAGGTGAGAGTTAGCGTTAGGTTAAAGTTTGTGGGGTTAGATCAGAGTTGGGGTTGACATCACGATTAGGCTAAGGGTTGAGGTTATTTTCGTGTAAAATTTAGGATTTAGTTTTAGAGCAGGGTTACGGTTAAGAGTAAGGTGGGAGTTTAGTTTTATGTTAGGTTTAGTGTTAGCGTTAAGACACAGAAATGATTTACCTTCGCTGAAATTTATCGCAAGGTCACCTATGCAAAGTGGGCGGCCATAAAAGGCAGCCCGACCGATAAAAACTGTTGAATGGGGCTCCTAGTAACGATCTTACAATCATCCACGTGACTAGAGAGCGTAAAAACGATGTGGACGGGTTGGCACGTGCGTGTATTGATATTGGGGTGTAGGGGTGGCACCACACAGATAGCATTAGTTCGCTCCATTTGTATCATACAGGTGGTAAATGCCCATGTGATCGCCTCTAACTGGTACCCAACTCTCACTTTTGGCTCCTCGAAGATGGGTTCCTCCCAGCGGCCACACCCTGGGCAGCAGTCACGATCGGCGGGCTAAACCAAGTGAGGGTCTCCGGTGTTGCGTGTGCCCCCACACCCGGTATGTCTGACTCCAGAACTTCCCACAACCTCCCCCTTTCAAAACGTCCTACGGTGGGCGAGACAGCAGGCGTGTAGGCGGCCTAGGCTAACTCGGGTCACTCTCCCAGTAAAACAAAACCATGACCCATAATGCCAGGGGCTGGGCCGAGCACTTCAGAAGTGTCTTAATGGCTCATTGGCCATCTTCGATGCTGTCACTGACCGGCTCCCTCAAGTGGACACGAACAATGACCTCGATCTCCTGCCTTCTCTACCAGAAACCGTCCGGGCCGGGCAAAAGATTTCAAGCGGTAAAGCACCGGGATCCGACGCAATCCCACCGGAAGTCTACAAGCACGGCGGGTTCGAAGCCGGTCTTCTTGACTATGTCTTGACACCGGGCACAGGCGGGTAAGGGAAGAGCGAATGCGGTAGGTGCAGTGCAAGTCTACTATCACTTAAAACTAATTTGTGCACATGTCACCGTCCGTGCACCACGCTTCTGTGGAGCATACGGTGGACATCATCGGACTACGATAATCGAACGCCCCAGCGTTTCAACATCTGCGATTTGTCTGACAGCGTGGTGATTTCTTCGAGGTTGAGCAACGGTAAAACTAGTGTGGGTTAGACTGGATGGACGACCGCAAAGGTATCCAACTCATAACAATTTGGGTACGCTCGAAGTTCCCTGACAATGAGGTGAATGGAGTTGCGCAGTTTGTATAACGCATTCTCAACACCTCGAGAGTTCGACCGTCCTAATCCGACGGTGTCCACCGTGAGCCCCACAGAAGGGTGGTGCAGGGACGGTGACTGTCGCGTAAAGTAGTTTTAAGTGTGATGGCAGACTTGCACAGAATCTACCGCACTCTCTTTTACTTTACCAGCCTGGGCCCAGTGTCAAGACCAAGTCAAAAAGAGGCGGATGGAGCGCAGATGAACCATACCCCACCGACTGGAAGAGCCATAGATGGTAAAAGTGGCGAGGGGGTCTCCACCTACGCGTGCCCCCCCCCCCCTGTTCAGCAATTTTTTATGGGACCGCATCCCAGAATAATAACGCTTGCCGCACCCTGATTTGGCCCCATGTGTTGGCCCAGCGCATCTACCACGCGGCCGACACAAACATGACAGTTAGACCGTCGTCCGATGATGTCCATCGTATGGCCTACAGAAGGGTTGTGCATGGACGGTGACGGTGGCTACACCTTGATTTGGGCAGGTCTTTAGTAGTAGATGTTCGTTGCTATTGCAGTAGCGTAGTTACGGACACAGAAACAAGGAGGGAGTGTATGCCCTGCAAGATTTATCCATTAAATTGTCCAAAGTTGTGACTACAGAGGGTAGGTGTGGATCGTTGTGACACATTTATTCCCTGGTGCCATGGGGAAGAGTAGGGAGTTACCAGAAAATGTCACCTTGAATGGCGAAAGCAACTTTGGCACCGCGAAATTCTTTCTATCGATGCCCACTTCAGTTCGATCGCGCACCTGCCTCGTTCAGAAAAACGAGTCTCACTGGGAGGTGACAGTGTATGCACTGGTTCTAGAGAGTTCACAGGGACCCTGTTCTAGTCCGTCCACCGCGAGCAGGTCGGCAGAGCTAGGTAGAGATCCAGGACGGCTGTCCAATTGTTATATGGCTCATGCCGGATTGTAGGGAGGAAACGACGCGACTCAGCCTGCGCAAGTCGCCTTCTCCACCGGACTTATTTGGAGGGGAAGGAGTGGGCGTTCGAAAGGGATCGCTTTTGGGGGTTAGAGTGTGGTGCAAATGCTTCCTACATGAAAGTACAGCAAGTACTAGTTCCTCCCTTATGCCAATGGTCAAACTGCGTCCAGGCGACTGGTAATGAGACTAGGTGCACCGACTTGCTTGACGTACGTGTGGGACACAAGTTCCACAATAGGGAGCTTCTCCTTCAGTTCATGCCCCGAATCTCAGCAGTTGTTATAGTAAGATACTCACGTTCAGTCGAGTTTTCCGGTAGCACAGATGACAATTGTCCGGCAGGGACCGAGTGAGCAATCACAACGTATAATAAGATTCACGGAGTAATCCATTGGTCGAACACCAGAAGTAGACCTTATCTGGACACCTGTTTCACTGGCATTATCAAGCAATCGAACACGAACTAACATTGAGCCCTTGTCTCTGCCGAATTCGTTTGTTTGCCAGCAACGCCTGGTGCGTGGGACAGGCGAACACAGCAGTTGGTCAGTTCGTCATCAGATCTCCACGCTTCGACCATCGCTCGCGGTAATCTTGCCCAATTATCGTCACAGTCGCGAATCCAAGGGTGGGGTTTTAACTAACAGTGAGCAGTCAGGAGAGATGTTGAGTCCTACGTCCTACTAGCCACTTTACGTTTGTATATATCTGCATACACTTTTTGTGCGTTTGTCCTGCATAATAACAGGAGCAGTCAACACAAGCAATGCAGCAGATCATGCGGATGACATACGCCATGGCGTCGGTGGCAGTGCACGAAATATTCACCGTTCTGTCCTGCAGTGTCCGCCAAGTAGTTGCCAGTGGCAAGGCCGCAGATAACCAACGATGCATGGTCAAAATTGGTGACCCCAATTGCGGACTTAAAGGAGTGCATTGCGGATGCATTCTTAAACACTCCTGGTACGGCCTCATTTTTGAGCTCGCGGATTGTCAACTATAAAGCCCTGTCATTTTATCCATCTTGTTAAACTGGTGCCTGCCTGCGCCCTTAGTTCAGAAATCCGGAAACACAGGTTTGGTTGAATTTAGACGAGGATACCCACTCAGGAGTGCTTTCACACAAACTCGCCAATTTCCCAACTCAACGGGTGGAGTGAATAAAATGCCGGAAGGCGCAGCAAGCTCCACCAAGTTGACTAGAGTCAAAAGTTTCCCTCCAACCCACCGACGACATTCAGTCAAGAAAAGACATCCGGTTTACAAGTCAAGTCGGACCCTCAACCGTGGACCACGTGCACTGTACGAATAAGTTTGACAGGAACGCTTCTGCCCCCACAATGAGTGCACTCTTTTTATAGTACTCTACCATATAGTAGGGGGCAGGTAGGCTTTATTTTGCACTGATTGCAAATGCTAGTACTTCGGTGGGTCCTGCTTACGCAGAATTCTTCGTTAGCAGTAAAAAGGTCACCTATGAAACACAACACACAGACCTGATAGAAACAGCAGAGGTAGGGGTACAAAAACCGGCGATGCAGGAATAATCGTTTGATAGGATTACGAAGCCAGATTGTAGAAATTGCTGTGACCGTGAAGGCACGAAGGTGGGAAGAGGGGTTAAATGAGAATTTCGACTGCAAAAAATGCCTAGAAGGACTCTTATTGGAAGTTGAAATCTTTAGTGTGAAAAGTTAAAGGAGCGCTCCTTCAAAGTTGTATTTGAAGCATGCTGATTTAGTCGAGTTCTAGGTCCATGGCATCCTGAACCACTGCGGTCTATAACTTGCGAGTGCCGACAAGGTTCTTGTACACGATGTGCAAAAGGCATTCGGTTCCCGACGGCAAAAAATGGTTAAGGCAAGCGTCCCCTCAGAAACCGAAGAGGAAAATTTAGGGGAGACTGCAATGACCGTTTCAGGCTTATTTACCATCATCTACCAGTCCGAGGTTCGAATAAGCTCGTATTCGGAGCCGAATTCCTCGGCCTCGTAACGTGATCGGTAAATGCCCCTTCAACAAGCGCAACCGGGAAGAAAGGGGACAGTGGTTGTGTGACGAATGCCCTAACATTCAGCGGAGACTTTATCTTCAGAAGAAATAGTTAACAACCTTTAGTGAAAAACAAGGAAGTAACCTACTCGGGCGCATTCTTATGGGAGAGGGCAGCTTGACGAATTAGCCGCACTGCCTATTCCAGCAGATGGTTTCTATTTTGTTGCCTATTCTCATAAATATAACGAAGAAAAATAAAACAATAGACAATGAATAAGTATACAGTAGCTGTCGTAACTCATGAAGCCTTCTGGATTTAATGAGTTACAACCCGTTACGCGAAATTAGCGCACGCTGCGTCCACGAAAGTTTTACATCACTAAAGAATAGATCGTTAGGAAAAATAAGGCTTATTGTGGTTAACAAATTAATATGAAATTGTCTATAAATAGTAATTATTTTAGAAAAGGTACAGATTACGAAAAGGAAAAAAATCGATCTAGTTGAGTTAACTGAAGCTTTAAATGTATAGGAAGCTTGTCTATGCGATTAAACGAGTGAATACAGGAGAGAAAGAAGAAATTAATTTCGAAAATAATCTTTTTCAGAGATTCGCACATACATTTTCCTCTAGATTCAGTGCAACGTAAAGTATGGCACTCATCAAGCACTCTAACATGCGAGTGCATATTCCAACACCGTTTCACGAGAATTGACAGTTTTTTTCTTCCGTTTGTACATTGTCTTAGATGCGTTTGACCGAGGCAAGCAGATTTTCGCTTGATTGCGCCTAAAGGAACGCCACACGAGTATAATATTTCATAAGCTCACATTTTAAGAGGCAGGTCACTGACTAATAAATTTAAATAGAATCGCCAGGTGCAATCGTAAACGTACTATTTTGTGTATATAAAGATTAATATTCTATTTTTAAATTTATCGATAACTATTTGGGGTTTTCTATTACGATGAGTTCAGAGCGTCTTTGAAAATGTGGAGGATTCTTTACCATTTTCAGTGTCTTCAGTTGACTGCCCATAACTGTAGATTCCATTCGATTTGTTTAGTAAAACCTTCAAAATAAGATATTTCTTAAAAGCATTTACCGAATTAGTGACGTTTTGGATATTCTTTCTAATGCAGACGGCCGCCTGGGTCATATTTGTAGACTTACTCAAACACTAAAACTCGCTGCCGTGAAAAATGAACGTCCACAAAAAAGCCGGGAAAATATATGCCTATAATTAGTTTAAAAACTTGCTATTATAAGTTACCTTTTTAGAAAGTGCTTGAATTACATGTTTCGCTGTGGAATGCCTGCGTACTTAACGTTTTTCCAAAGTGAAGTCAAGGAAAAACAGAACTTTTGACCGGTTTTTCGACATCGCTAAGAAGTGGGGACACAATTTATGTTGAAAATTAATGAAATCACTTTTCTCTTTCTATTGGAGAGCTTTACAATATATTTGCTCACTTCTCAGTTTAGTTCTAAGATTTTAAATACTAAAGAGAGTGGCCGAATATATACTAAGATTTTGCGATAAAATGCAAATTTTCTGCCCCATCCGTTTCAAGTTTCCTTATTCATTTATAGTCAACTGCAGACTGAAATTGACTTTGCAGGCTTCGCGTACGCCGTGACAGCGAAAAGTGGCGGTGTGTCATCGCGTCTCGTATATATGCACGTTTAAGTTCCTAACTTTCGATGTGGTAAAACAAATTACATTCACAAAAGTTTATTACGGCATTTTTTGGTACAAAACGTCATTAATTTGCAAAACTTCGTTTTTTAAACTAAATCTGCCCTTATTTTTTTTCGAAATCAATGTGATCACTCAAACTTGCATTCACTTGACTTTCGTGAAAACAAAATTTTCCGGCTTATATTAATGCTAATTCATAGTACTGCGCACAAAAGCAAAATGTGTTGATGCGTAGATGTTAATAGCGTAGAAAAATTCCTGGATAGCAAGTAACGTCAGATTTTGCCCCATTTAGCCCCATTTTCCTATCAATAAACCGATCTGAAGTGAACTCTTTAATAGTAAACAGCTTTCTGTGCATCAATTTAATACAAAAAAAACAGAACTAACACCTTAAAATGCCTGCTCTGCTACTACCTCAAATACTGATATAGACATTTCACGAGTTAGGCAATCTACGGTAGAGTTAACATTATTATACCGAACTGCAAACACATTATTGTGATAAATACTCATCAGACGAAACTGCACTCAATTTTTTACGTCAAAAATTTATTGATTTTTTAAAGGTAATGTTGTAAACTAAGTAACAAATAGAATAACGCGCTTTCGAAGCATGACTTGAGTTATAGTTAGGGCGTAGACTCTAGAAATAAGTCTTTTTAATTACCCGCACCAAATAGCCGCGATTCATCATGATTCGGCACAGGATCTGGAATCTAACGTCTCGAAAATAAGAGGTATTACTGAACCTCAAAAGGTTGTTGATTTTCTCGTTCACGTCTCTTTCCAGCTTAGAATGACTCATGGCACTGTTCCTTGCCTGAGGAGGGGCATAGCCTTTGTGTACTGTAGAGTTTTCGAATTGCATAATTTGGGGCTATCTGCAGCCTACTCTGTCACCCAAATTCTTCGCCCGAAGTCAGGCACGCCGCTGCAACGACTGACGTTGACGCTGCCAATCATGCTACTTGAAGAACCCTTTGGGTAACTGCATCCTCGCATTTTAAGCAGCCGGGGCGAATGTATCCATTCCAGCTTCCACGGAAGGCCAGCATTGGCTTTTGCAGGACAGATTAGTATCCTCAACGTTCTACTGCGCACACCATTAAATATACAAGGGTAATAAGGGCAGTCACTGGAGAAGGACCTCCTCGGGGTTGTTTAACGGAACCTTGCGTGGGCGGTCAGACCACCGAAAATGGTAGACATTTTCAACTCAACTCCGAGCCCCCGGTTAGTCCCGAAAAAAAAGACGGTGACATATTCAGGGAATAACATTCCTACAGAATGTGTAAAAGCAAAAAAATATTTTCAGAACGCGCAGCACAGAAGGCCGGGTCGATTTATTTAATTAAGATGCATTCCGAGACCGAAAGGCGTAAATAATAAGGGCGTATCCTTAAAAAAAAACATCAAGGCGGTAGAATAATAACGTCAGGAGCTACCATTTTTTCCAAATTTTATCACGTCAGTCAGAAATAAAATGTCATAGTACAACTAAATAACAGTCCCGGGGGGACAGAACGATCCCATAGGTCGGCAGCCTTCAAAGCTGAGTTTTTTAGGGCATCGTGATGACTTCACGCGCATCAGATTTATTTTAATGTATGCGCTGATTTGCCAGGAGGAAGGATACCACAGAGTAGGCACTATTTGCGCCTACGACAGGTCGACGGTCGTATCCGCTAAGGTCCATCGTGCGCTCCATAGCGTTGTAGCGCACCGACGGTCAACCAGTTTTAAGTGATAGTAGACTTGCGCGGCATCTGCCGCACTCTCTCCTCCGACACTAACCTGAACCCGGTCTCGAGACAGAGTCAAGAAGACCGGACGCGGGAGAGAGCGCAGGTGAAGCCTGCACCTACGCGTGCCATCAGACCCCCATGTGAAACACATGTTGTGGGGGTACCTCAATTTCTAACCCTCCCAAAACGTACCATTTTCTTTATGGCAGACCTTTTACGTTCAAGCCGGCAGACGGCAAAAAAAATTATGAAAGCAGCCCACTCGTGCGCGATGTGCCCAGACCTAGGCCTCCGTGTTCTTCCACCGCCTCTACCACGCAGCCCATTTAACAGACACAATTTGTGCATTGAAAGTTCAACCGTTGATTCCGACGAGGTCCACAGTTTGCTCCACGACATGGACGGTGAATTGCACGTGGATTAGTTTTAAGTAATGGTAGACTTTCAGTGCAGCTACCGCACTCTCTCTCTCTCTCTCTCTCTTCCCTCACGCGTCGGTGTCCGGTGTCAAGACAGAGTCCAGAAGACCGGAGGCGGGTTCGGACGCAGGTGGAAAACCAAGCATCACCATTTGGGCATACGCAAGGGTACACACACACGCGCACACAGTCGATGGGATTGAGAGAAAAGTGAGCATTGCAAGACCAACCACAATCGGATCTTGCGAAGAACACACCCCCCCCCCTCCCCAAGTCAGAATACGAACTAGTGTGCGTGCATAACGCGTACAGTGTGTGGCATAACACCTGTAATATGATTACCAACATTCAGATAATAGGGGAGGGGGCGAGAGCCGGACCGGCATGCATAAGGTTAACGTGTTTTTAGATCGTTTTCCCATGGGGGCGGGGTGGCAGGAGTGAGGCACAATATTGGGGAAGGGGTAAGTATACATTTCTTTTGTATCCATGAAATTTCCTATGCTTATAAGTAGACCAGACCACAATTGAGCACTTCCGAGCACATGTTCGCATATCAGCAAAGGTTGTTCCGTAAAACCGCGCGTGATTGGCCACACCGACTGACTAAAAGCCCAGACACCTGTTTCACCAATCTTCTGTCACTGCATGACGTAGTTGTGAGGGGGTCGGCTCACCAGTGGGTCTACCCCAGTGATCACCGTGTGTTTTTTGATAAGACAAACTCCAGTTGCAATGCTGCCCTCCTTACCTTCCCCGGGGACTAATGTGTGAACTTAGAGTAAATCCTTCGGATGAAATCTTTTCAGGCTCAGTCTAAAAGATTATGTGAATATTTGGAGTGAAATCTACCGGCTACCAGGGAATAACCGCGTAACATTTACAAGTTACCAACAGCCTACCGTCAGGGTCACGCAGTACTTGTATACTGCCGACGGCTTGTATACTCTTGACAGCTTGTGAATGTTACACAGTTATTCCCTGGTAGCCGGTAGATTTCACTCCAAATATTCACATAATCTTTTAGACTGAGCCTCCATGTCCGCACACTAATTTCTCAGGAAGGTAAAAAAGGCCTTTTCATGTCTGACGGGTTCTAGATCACCTGTAATACTGGGCGTATTTATAACCATGGGCCATTAAATGAAAAAGGTCAAAGTTTTATACAGAGAAGAACAACGCCTACGAAGACAAGGGAGACTGAAATGGCCAGTTCTGGCTTATACGCCGTCATCAGCCAGCCATACCCAACGCCAGGTGATGCACCAGTCGAGGCTCGAGCCAGGAACCTGTTGATTAGAAGTGCAACGCTCTAGCGCACTGCGCTGTGGGCTCGATGTGCTGCCGGTTTCGATCGGGAGTATTAACACTGGTGGATGACAACTCACCGATCGCTTACGGGACTCATAGTTCCCGTTCTGGCTCGGGGCTCACTCTCGATCCCGGCCAGCAGCTGCATAGCGACTAGTATGGTAGGTAGAAGAGCATGATCGACCAAGACTGGGGGTACTGGCATTGAAATTTCGGGCTTATTAAGCGTCCTTGGCCAGCCGGACCCAACTCAAGGTGGTGCACTACCCGAGCCTCGATTCCACAAAATGGGACGAGTGGGTTCTATAACCGTTCGGTGAGCGGTTTGTCGTAACGTACGCCGGATAAGTCATATTCAGTAATGGGATCCATAGCATTTGATTAAAGTCTTTCACATAACACTATCCCACACACTGAAGATAGTTTTACACATAATGGTAAAGCAAAACCTAAACCCCAGCTAGCGCCTGTCTACTTCAAAGGTGCACTTACATTATAAAGACTCTTACAATGGCGAAAAATCAAGTAACTGTTAGGACGCAACAAAGTATGTTTTGGTAAGAGCGAAATACTGGGCATAGAAGCTGCCTTGGTTAAGAGCGCAGTTTCGAAAATCAGAATGTGTTGCGGCGACCGTAAAAAATGGGCAAGTACCACAGCGAGATAACGAGTGCTACCGTGCGCAATCCAATTTCTAACCCTCCCAAAACTTATCACTTTCTTTACTGCAGACGGCCGACCGAGGGTGAAAAAAAATCATGACAGCAGCCCAGTCGTGCGCGAAATGCACTTTTTTCTCGGCGCAATTCAGGTGAAGAAGTGCGCTATTTGCAAGACACTTCGGCTCGTAAACTACAATTAATGCAGGCGAGCAAGCTGCTGTTACTATACACAAAACGGGTATTGAACCATGAGCAGAGCTCCTCTACTTGGCTGTGTTTGCTGAGGATATCGCCGATGGACAGTCTTTTATTCCTGCGTTTTACCACAGTACTGGGCTGCCCAGGCAGAGATGTGGCTCGGCAGGCCGCAATAGCCTGACCCTTCGCTAATAGTTGTCTCAAAGGTCCAGTTGAAGAGAAATCGTCATTAAAAACACAGGCACCGCCGCCGCCGCCGCATGGAAATGTGCGGTGAACACACAGAGAGGTGCATGAGCGTGACTGGGTGGCCGAAGAGGTCGGCAATTGCGACGGTAAAAACGCCTGCTCCGGCCAGATGGGGGGTCAGAGCGCCGCAGAAAACCCGCATAGCAACCTGTGAACCCTTACTGCGCAGTAACTCGACCGCGGGAGGAGGCGGAGCGGGGGGCAAGAGGGATGCCACGAGCGGCAAACTGCTGTGCACAGTCGTTTGACGGAGCACGAACAGCCGAGGACCAAAGGATAGAGAGATCACTACGTTGTACTCAGCTTGTCTTTAATGGCAGACCGAACTCAAGAAGTTTCAACCAAGGCGCTGGTGACTGGGACACGTCCGACTGGCGTGCTTGCGGCGGTTGGGTCATGGACTCAGTAGCTGATTCCCATCGATATTGTGGAGGACTCTAGGTAGCCACCACTTCTGGAAAAAATCACAGGACAGACGAGAAAAAATAGGTTTATAGGAGCCAAGTCAGAGTTGGGGGCGGGAAATTGTATGCGCAAGGAACATACAGAAAACAGTAGAAATATATACTGCAGAGCCGGGGTCGGAAGGTGCCCGCTTTAGAAGGGGGTACCCCTCTTAAGTTTAACATACGGAGCCCTCAGTCTGGAATAATCAAAGGTTTCGGACAAATGAAAAAGCACGCCCGTGGTTAGTAGAGGTGGATCGTTGACGCTATTTTTTGTCTTCCCAAGTTTGCTGGCACAGTACTCGCCCGACGCCACCAATTAACATCATTAAGAAAGGAAGAATAATGGATTAGGACTCGGTGAGGCTAATAAAACGTCTCGCAAAAATGACAGCCTCTGAGTGGTGGCGATCGACTAACAAAAAGTCGGTCTGACAACAGGTGACGGAGATAAAACGGACCACGAAAACCAGTGAGTTCTGTGAGGAAGGCGAAAGTGCACACCTAAAGCGGCCCTACAGTGGGTCCATGTCTAAAACAGGCCGGCCGCAGGCCTTATTCGGCGCTCTTTATCTGCACTTTTGTGCCGAAAGGGGCAACGGCTTCGTACGTTTCAACCGGACGGCAGTTTTGCCGAAGAGTACAGACGAAAAAACATCACGCTGGCTCGTCAGTGAGTACAGAACATGAGAAGTCTAGGTTACTTGGTAAGCACAGCGACGGAGCAAAGCGAGTTCGAATGTCTGCTCAAATTTCAAAACATATGAGGCAGAGGAAAGGGTAGGACTGAGATGTGCGAAAAACGTTCCGAGGGGAGGTATATGTGCCCCCCAGAAAGACCCGGTTTAACGGCAACACGCCTGGTAATTTGGAAAAGTCGGGTTATGCCCTCCAAATCAAGGCCATTTACATGCGATATAGTGTCTTGCGCCCGGAATTCACGGATTGGCAGTCGAATAGTAACAGTGTGTGACAATGGCTGAAGAATACCGGTATCTAAAGTCCAGTCTCTCTCTCTCTCTCTCTCTGTTTCCTTGTATCCACCAGCAAATATTTCTCGGCAATAAAAATAACAATGAAAACGGCTGTCACTGCCATAGAGATGACCTTGTGAGAAGAAAGAGGGAGAAAAGAAGACCGATATTGACAATGATAGCGAGGGCAGTGGTATTACTGGTGGTGGTGGCGACGGCGGCAGTGGTGATGAGTAATGAGAGGGGAAAACGATCCAGTTCAGCCGAAAGTTCAACTGCACAAAAAAACAGGCGTCGCAGAGATCGCGGATGAGAGATGCGTCAATTCCCGTTCGGCTACACTGCAGACAAGCTGAGTTAGTGGAGCGGACCGTGTTTGGGTTAGTCATAAAGGTAGGAAGCGCACTAAACACCGCTCCGAACACCAGAACAGAACCGTTGTATGGTCAGGAGTGGCTTTACATTTACGCGTGGTTGTCAGCACAACTTGGGTGGATGTCAAGATGAGGTGTTTGGAAATGCGCCCAGATGAGTCAGCAAAAACCACTATCGTCAACTGATTATATAGTCTACTCCCAACATCTGGTGTCTGAACGCAGCCACGGTGCATGTTAACTTGGAGGTCAGTGGGGCAGAGACGAACAATCTGTTGCGGCAGATAGCGGGGGGGTGGTAAAATGAGAGCGGCAGAGTGATGCGGTTACAATGTGGAGCATTCTGCTGCGGCCAAGACACGTGGATGCAAATATTTCTCGCTTCACCATCGGTTATATGTAAATGCGGGGAAATGCAGACTGCTCCGGCAAACACCATTGGCCACAGGCAAAAAATATGCAAAACGAGGGGTAAATTTCATGGACGCACACAGAGCTCAGCTTTTGCATGCTAGCTAGTTAAGTATATATATATATATATATATATATATATATATATATATATATATATATATATATATATATATATATACAGGCAAAGGATGATCGCCAAGAATGAAAACACCACCATGCTCATCAAGCAGCAAGATGACTGAGAATCTCCACCCCCAACCCGGCCCCTCCTCTACGCAAATTCAAAAACCTTAGTAATCCCGTATTAGCCGAAATGTTACCACCTATAAATACTGTGAGGCGCGGTACAAAAATTTACCTCCGACGATGAAATCTTGTTTGATTTTTGAAACGTCAGGACAATAAAACCATGGTTCCCGTGATCGCCTCTTCTTCTCATATATATATATATATATATATATATATATATATATATATATATATATATATATATATAATCTGCAAAACAATGGTATGATGAACTTAACTAGCTATATATATATATATATATATATATATATATATATATATATATATATATATATATATATATATATATATATATATATATATATATATATATATATATATATATATATATATATATATAGAGAGAGAGAGAGAGAGAGAGAGAGAGAGAGACATTACCAACATTATTGAAACTCAGTAATTCGACTAGCCCAAGATTCTCATTAGTCAACATCAGGGTTGTTAGCTGGTGAGGACGAGTACGCGACTACTAAGGAACGTTTCAGAGGGCTCACATGCGGACCTGTTTAACGGTTTCAACGACATAAGCAACTCGGCCAAAGTTGCATTCTATCTGATGTGACACCAAATTTCTGACCCTGTGGTACTTAGGTACTCGATTTAGAGTCAAACCTATTTATATGCTTCTACTCCGGTGTGAAAGCGGAGGTACAGAATACATAACGCGTAGGAGTGGGCGGCGTTTGGTGTGACAGTTCAAAATCTGACTCTTCCGTTTCTCACAAAGCGAAGGCAATATAAAACGGCGCTGCTATTGGTTCCAATATTGATCTAGAAAGTGTTTCGCATAGTTTATGGCAGGTTGGTTTAACCTAATCGTATCTAACGCCAAGCAAAAGAAAAGCATGCCACCACACAACGTACAGCTATGCAGGCATCCGAGGACTCTGTCAGGCGTTCCAGTTCCGCAGTGACAGCCTCCTGCGCACTGTTCAATTCCTGTACACAGAGGTGGGCCTTGTAGAGAAGGATCTGAGAACAGCGCTTGATTGCCACACTAAAGCTGATGACGTTGTGGTTCAGTGCAGCGCCACCGCTACCGCCGACCCCTGTTTGACCACTGCCCGTGGGACCAGCGTGGTCCAGGTCCGCGCGGCTGCTCTCGTAGCCACTGGCAGCACCACTGTGTGGTCGCGAAGACTGGCCCGACCCGGTTGAGAGGACAGGAAGGGAGGCGGCGGCGGCGAGGAGACTGTTGTCGCCGTTGCTTCCGACGCCAGCGAAGATGCTGCCACCGCAAGGCTCAGTGGCATGGCCGCGGGCACCACGACCACCGCAGTCCGGGCAGAAGACGACGTCGCAGGTCTCGCAGAATAACAGCTCTTGCCCGGGGTGTAGACGGCACTTGGGTACTCGGTCTCGGCGCTGGCTCGCCAGCAGGTCCAGCAACTGGTTGACAATGAATGCTGGCGGGAAAGCTGCGGCCCCACCAGCTGGTACGGTGATGGTCTCTCGGCAGATGGGACACCGGAAAGACTCGTCATTTTGCTAAGACGGAAGGGGTGGAAGTTAGCTCTTGCAGCATATCCGAGGGGGAGAAGGGAGGACACAGGTGCAGAATCACACACACACGGTTACTGCAAATAAGGAAACCAGAATAGAAGTGCGACCAATTGGAGTAGCCCTGTCTGAGTTCTGACAAAATATCGGAAGGCGCTGTCATTAACCGCTTATGGTCTAGTTGTGCGGGATTAACGTCAAACGATCGCTGTCACACCAAAATGCCTGACCGAATGATAGCTCCAGTCTACTAGTATAACCGTGCAACTTGATCAGAATTTATGGAGAAAATATGGAAAAAGCGCAAACGGGGTTTAATATAAGTAGTTGAATTAAAGACCACAAATAGCAGGAACGAAACTGCCCAAAGCTGTTAATGTGCACGGACGCCACTGAAGTAATTGATATGGGTCATGCGAAGAGTTCGTTAGTATACCGATACCCAGGGTGTCAGTGCAGGCGGCGGCAACCATCAGTTCGGTCTCGATGCGCACTACGAAGACCAACTAACAGTGCTCGTTCACACCCTCCACCCTCACTCGCAGTCTCCACTCCGAACTCGACTGTATCGCTTTTATCACCTCTCTTTCCCCCCGTTCGCACTATGTCTGTAGCCTGTCCACACCAGATCCCGTGCAAGAATCACACCTTTCCTGATCATTTTTTCTGGCGTGGTTATTGCTACCAGCCCGAAAAATCACGAGAACAACTATACTTCCGACGAGTTTCACCTTTTTTTCCTTTGACTGTCTACTGCCAGCAATTCTAAAATGCGTAAAGAGAAAAGCTTCCTCCTTGAAGCCCATAGCTAAAATTCCTTTTGGCGTACTTTATAGAATACTCTACTTATTTAATGACCCTGCAATAGTACTGATAAGTGTTGACAACAACTGTGTCATACAATAGAAAGCTCAAGCAGTAATTCCTGGCATTTTGGAGGGAGTATTACGGTGAAATAACAGGGGGGACGGGCGGAGAACAAATCTAACGTAGACTTTTAGTTTTATGCTCGACATTTTTTAAAGACTAATGAAGGTTCAACTTTCGACAAAAGCAGGCGTAAGGACAAGTCAGACCGCAACGGTCTAAGGGGAATAGCATTTTTAGAGGCAAAAATCGACTTCAGATGGCAATCGGGAGTAGCAGTCAGCCGGAAACGCCAAAATTTTCGGTGAAGGACAAACCGGTATCCAAATGTTGCAGGCATGCAAGTTAGTCGGAGGAGAGATCACGGGTCTATAGATGGGCCGGGCTGGAGGAAGGAGACGTCACACATAAACCCGAGCTATTAAATTAGCCCGAATAGAACTGCGCGTGAAATTTCCTTCAGCGAATAGTACGATAATTTCGCTGCCGTTGCCGACGATATTATATTTGATCTATCACAAGCGATGAGTGAGTTTATAGCGAAGGAAACACGCAAAAAATCTTCGCTCTTCCCAAAACCACTATCTGCTTCAGAGCCGATAAGAGCGGAGACCGGAATGAGCACGCAGGATGGGGCGGCCACAAACAGGCTAGTCTCCACAAGAACACGAACCAGATTAAAAATAAGGTATCGGATCTTCTAATGAAGGCATTTACCATAAAGACCACGTTAAGGAGCTATTACAGTCTTATTACGTGCCGAAAGGAAGAACAAGCTGTCCGGTCAGCTATCAACCTTCCAAGTCAGGTATTTTCGAGCATAGTACACTTACTTTAAGGAGGGTCGGAATTATTTCAATGATAAAGGTTAGCAACGAAGCTGAGCTGAATAGAGAAGGTAGTGGACTTCCAGGGACAGGAATTTGGAGGGGCGGCTACCTTCATCCCTGATCGTATAGACGCTCTTTTGTTATAGAGATCGACTGAAAATCAGAACCATCGACAGCATTTAAACTGGCACTCAGTCTAGAGGGTGCTAGACTCGATTTTTACAACAAAAATTGCACCACAGAGTAAACGGACGGGGCACGAGAATAGGAATGTCCCGCAGAAGTTCAAAAGTGGCGCTGCGCATAGTTCGAGGAAGATTAAATATTCCCGTGTCCAAACCCTAACAATAGCCCTACAATAAATTTCAAGTCAAGTCTTTACCTCAACCCTACAGTTGACACTAACCCTAAACTTTGCCCTAACCTTAAGCATAACCCTAAACGTAAACTCACCGCTAGCCCTAGACCCTAAACCCATTTCTTTGGTATCTGGCGCAAAAAAACTTACATTACGGGTGGTTCAGGTTTTCGTTTGTTATCCTTGCGGTGAAATTAACCACCCATATATGCTGTTCTGTGAGTCATAAAGTCCGCTTTAACAAAGTTGAAAGAAAGTATGACCTAACATGTGGTGATACAGCCGTCGGTACTGGTGCAAACTTATTTGTGGGTCACCTGGTTACGAAGCACGCGCGTACAGAGAATCTATAGCGATACAGAGTTCCAAGAGAAACCGTGGCATTAGGCAGCTGTTCATGGTATGCCTCGCGCAAAAAGAGGCCAAGCAGAATGTGCAAACAATACGTTATCATGATTTGGTGTCCAAAAGCACTGCTCTAGAACCTTTCGAAGAAATCCGTAGCAGTGTGCTCCCTATAAAAGTCTTAGGTGGATGGGTAGAGAAGTTCATAAATAGGGAAGCAGCTAGTGCAGGCGCAGACGGAAGAAAATAGTCGCAAAGGTTTTTGGAACACGCAGTGCTAGTGACAGGAATGTGCAAACCTGGGTCTCCAAGATCCGCTCGAGACAACTGCGGCAAATGGTGTGAGAACAGGGCAAGATCTTTGCCGCGTGATGTGAAGAGTTGTATCCCGAAAGACATGTGCCACAGGTGAGAAAGCTGTCCGAGAAGTCTTCCACGTTGATCATCATGGTTTCAACAAGATGAGAGGACATCTAGGTGGGACGCAGTAGAAAAGTAAGTGTAAGCGCAGGACGTGTAGACTACACGCAATCACTGGACGCTACGCGTGTGAAGACTAGAAAGCCGCGAATAGAGGGCATGCACTATCAGCACTAAGCAAGCGAATAATGAGGCCATGAGGAGTAAGATCATCCATACTTACTGACAATGTCATTATGGCCCCAGAGAATCCTGAATTGGGAATAAATGTGCATGTCAGATCTCACAGATAAGGGTGGAAGGTAGAGATTGTTGTTTACTCAACATATCTTATATAGGTAATGATAAAAAGACACCAGAAACACCTGCGGAGGGAATCTATTTAAAAAGCAGTCATTTAGTCAAATAAAAAAACCCAAGTTCATTGTACGCATGGCTAAGATTTGGAAAAATATGTTGTTGAGAAAGCAGTAGAACCTTTGATGGTTCAGTCTCTAGAAAGAGGAGAGTGCACCAACTGTATAGAACACAACAAAAACTTAAGATGCAATCGACTAAAGGCCCATAAGGTTGATGCTGTCACCAATTTTATCAAGGGTGACGCCTGCAGTGACGCCTGTGTGACAAGGAAGGCCTCCTAGGGTTCGCCGAATACAGAAGGCAGCTTTTGGTTTAAAACCAGAACTCGGTATCTACAGCCCTATGGTTAAAATGACGGAGACCACGGCATAAAATGACTGTACTTATATAGAAAAGTACAATTACATGTTTGGTTTCCAATTTCTGCACAACGCATAGGGTCAATACTGGCAGCGGGCATAACTCATAACAACGCTCGTAAGAATATGACTGTTCACATCTTAAGACCAGACGGCTTCAAAAACCCGATATTCACAAGAATAAATGCGGCGCAATAGCCAGCCATCCGCAGCAGAGTGTCCTTAACAGTCTGCTCTTGCTGGAAACCGATTATGTGTAGTTTCCTTGCGTGAATGACGAATGGACCCTATTGCGGAAGGTCATCTACAAGAACTCGCGTAATCAGATAAGTAAAAACGATACAAGCAAAAAGAAAGAATACCGGCCAACACCAGTCTACTAAAATGCTACACGGGATTAATCATGAATGATTTGGCAGTCTCCATGTTAGAAACTCCACCGCGCCACAAACCATAGTCTTCCAACGAAACCTGTCGAAGGCAAACTCCCAGGTGAACCACAACCCTCAAATCGCAGGCAATTTTAGCCATGTTCACCCGCGTTTTTAGCTGGCCACAGCCGAGGATGTCTCAGGAAGGCTAAGACTGCAGACAGGAATTCCAAAAGACATCGTCTTCATGTTATTTAACCACCTGAATCGGCTAGCAAAGAGGGCGTGGCTGGTAGATTTGGTTCTTAAATGACCATCGCAAAAGTCATGCGAGGATTTTTGAGCTCATTTTGTGCAGAACATCCGACCACAGGGAAAGAGGAGTTGTATACCAGCACGAAAATATTAGCACCTGCCTACTGTCGAGCACATTTACTCAATTAAAAACATGAGATGGTCAAAATCGTCCTAGTGTGATTGACTTTCAAGAAAATTTCGACGTTCAGCTTACCTAGCCGCTGGAATACAGCCCACCCAGCACCATAACGATATCAAACACGAGATGCGAGGAAAATCTACTGTAGCATCCAGATGGTGTGTGGATGGGCGTTAAAGTACAAAGTCGGTCCAACCGTCACGAATGATGATTTCCACTGTTTGTTTCACTGCATGGTGGATGTCTAGACAGTGACCTGTACGTGAATTAGTTTATGGTGATAACAGACTTTCGAAGCGCCTACAATACTCTCTCATTTTTCACTGCCCCCACCCCTCAGGGTCCAGTGTCAAGAGAGAGTCAAGAAGACTGAAAGATGACATCTGGCAGTGCCTGCGAAAGATAAAGACTGTCTACACCTGCAACACACGCTTGGTCTGCGTACTATAATCATGTTTTCGGATAAAAAAGGTCAGCTCGAATTCCACCTAAGTGGGAGCGCATTTAAATGTCACATGTAGGAGTCAATGCGGGCTGGCTCTTCGTCCCTATAGGAACCAGTCATCCCGTCACCTGAAAGCCTTTAAAGCCACGAATTTCAAAGCTTCAGGGTAGTTTTGCAGCATGTCAGATTTTTTATAAGGAATGCGGTGAATTGCCGTGGGGAAGGACTCCCCAGAGTCGAGCCCGCTGTCTCTTCACTTTCCCAGGCATCAATCTACTGTCCAAGTCGGTCAGCCATCTAATGGTAGTCTCGGCATGAAGCCTGTGCCTAGGCGTGCCGCTATGCCCTCCTATGCGTAGCAAGTGTTAAGCAGAGTTGATGGGAAAAGGTAGCTTTTGGGAGTGCCGGAACCGACATCAAACAATTCGCTCTGCTCACCCTTCGCGTTGACGTTCATCTTTGTTTTGTGATAGTAGGCTTGAATATTGTGAAATGTTTTCGGTGACCGGCCATCGTGAAGCATTGCCAACTACAGGGAATCCTGTGGCTAGTCAAAATAAGAAAGTATCTTCAAAACCAAATTGGGCTGCTCGTAGCGGCACTGATTTTCAGTAGTTCGACGACGGAAAATGTGATCAAGAAAATATTTCCGTCATGGACGGCAGCAGCACCGCTGAAGGCATTTACCCTTAAATCTTGATACGATGCTAAGGGGATGCGCAGTATTGGGGCTTTAGTTATAGTGAAACTACGGCATGGAAGATTACTAGTGTGTTTGCCAGTTTCGAAATTTCGGCAAAATACTATAATTCTGTGGTCTCATCTAAAGGCCACACTACCACGATGTTAAAATTAGTTACAGATTCTTTGAAAAAACCGTAAACAGAGGAGAGTTCGAGACACAGGGTCGCCTAACGGTAGAAACCCTTGTTGAAGTTTCAAGCAGTATGAATAAGTTTGGAGAAATGACGAGGTCACCCTTCCGTAAGCATGTAGATATCCACACGTGGTCTACTTAGTGCCTGAAAGTGAAGCCAGCGAGGGGGTTGTCTTGTGGAAGCGCCAAATCTGCTAAGGTAAAGCGTGTTTTGTGAGATAGTTCCGGGAAAATCAGCTTGTCAAAAAGACCATAGTGACTCGAACAGCCACAGAGTAAAAACGGAGTAACTGTATAAAAATTCTGGCAGCGAAATTTAACGGATAAAAATTTACGCAAGAATTCAGCAACCTTAAGCCAAGAAGATTAAGCCTTGAAAGCTCAGACGAATAAATCCATAATTCCGGCAAGCGAACAATCTTCGTGAAATAAATAAGTCTGCTTTGATGACTAGACAAAAACGGCAAGAAAATAATTTATTTTCTTAAAATCAATCCTGAATTTGTTAGCTGTTAGTTATCCTACATCAATAACAACGCGAAGCATGACAATGACATGTAGAAAAAAAAAGTAAGGAAAGCATAAATATCTACTCCTCCATAACGAAGAGTTCTAAATTACGGTAACTTTGCCTTGAAAACAAGTTTTTATTTATTTATAGGAATTCTTTATTAGCACTATTTGGAAAGCCTTACGATTTATTCATATGAAAAGAAGCATTACTGCCAAATCCTGGCAGAGATATCACTTAAAGTTCAGAAAACAGCCGTAATGCTTAATTAGCGGATCTGCGGGCAAGCCGTAAACACCAAGATTTGAATACACCACCGCGACACCAAACTACACAAAGTAATCTAAATACAGTATATTAGAGAAGAAAACGGTTGTTCGTTCACAGGAATCATGGCTTTACTCGTCTGAGCTTTCGAAATCTTATAGTAATCCATCGTCAGAGATACAACGGCAACATAAAATGAGCCGGAGCGATGAGGGATTTAACGTAACCCTCCAGCCTAAAGCCCAACTTATCATAGTTTATGATCGCCTTTGCACTTTTACAACCCACATGGCTTCTCTCTATACCGCACTTAAGTTGACGCTGCAAAAAGGGTGCTTAAAGGCCCATGCCTATTTCCCTCAATAAACTGAATTGCATTGAGTAACATTTGTAGGGGGAGGGAGGAAGCGCCCAATCAGACAACAGTGGCACCACTCCGGAGGTTATGACGCAGAGCCCTGTGTGCCCGTGTCAGATTGATGAATCAATTGATGAATTTCTCATCGGAGGCCCAGGCTTCAATCAATTTTCGGCTTGTCTCGCATCTTGCGTGGACGATTATCTTCGTGGCTGCGAAGTTAAACTCGTGAACCGTTTCGTAGGTGTGGAAAGCTACTTGTGATAAACCGTCACCCCATCTCACAGCAAGCTTATGCTGGTATATGCGCAATGCAAGTATACTTCCAGTCTGTCCTGTGTAGTTACGGGAACATTTTTGGCATGGGATGCGATACCTTACCCCAAACTGCTCAGAAGGATTTAA
Source organism: Schistocephalus solidus (assembly GCA_017591395.1). Lineage (NCBI taxonomy): Eukaryota > Metazoa > Platyhelminthes > Cestoda > Diphyllobothriidea > Diphyllobothriidae > Schistocephalus > Schistocephalus solidus. The sequence goes on from WEDG01007079.1 coordinate 118,587, forward strand.
TTTGTCCATGATTCTCATGAACTTACTGCGTATGGGAGCTTTGGCTAGGTGTGCTATTCCGACACAAAGTCCTCCAGCAATGTACTCAGTCGCTTCTGACACGTCCGTGATGCATGACATACCAACCAAAGCTACCATGCGCCGTAAAGGTCATGAGAATCCTGGACAAATTAAATCCTTATGAGCAGTCGGGGATAATTTATCGCATCCCATGCCAAATCTGTTCCCGTAACTACACAGGACAGACTGGACGTATGCTAGGATTGCACATATACGAGCATAGGCTTGCTGTTAGTCTGTGTGACGGTTCATCACAAGTGGCTGCGCACACCTACGAAACGGGTCAAAAGTTTAACTTCGCAGCCTCGAAAACAATCGCCCACGCCAGATGCAAGACAAGCAGAGAGTTAATTTATGCTTGGGCCTCCGATAAGAACTCGGTCAATCGATTTATCGATCTGAAATAGGCATACAGGGCCCTGCGTAGTCACATCTGGGGTGGCGCCACTGGTTTATGATTGGCCCTTGCCGCCCCCACCCCATAAATGTCAAAAAAATAGGTTAATTCTTTGGGCACTTCTTGGACGCCGTCAAATTCTTAGAACACATGAAAAAAAACATTTTAAAAAATTTTCTTTTCAGTTACCACATTTAACTTTGTTTTGCTTGTATGCATAGATAGCAGTGTTCGAAATGAGGAGTTTGTTTTAAGTAAAAAACATGCTTTCCAAGGTTTAGAAATAGCGAAATTTCGAAAATAAATCTGCTATACAGAATGAGGATAAATTTATTTTGGTAAGAATTTTGAAGGTCAAGCATAGTCTGGTATGGACGTTCAAGAGTATTCATTAGATTCATTCATTAAAAACGTGTGTGGTTGATTCGAAGGGTTAGGTACTTCCCAATGGACACAGCAAGAAAAACTCTAACACAGCTACCGCCCACTAAATTACCTGGCCCAGATGGTTTATCCGCAAAAGGTTCTCAATAAACTCATAGACCAGCTGGCCCCGTCCGCTCTCCAAGATATTTGAAAGTTTGATGGAGAGGGAGCTTTGCCTACCAAGTGGAAGATAGCCAACATAACCCCTTTCTATAAAGGAGGAGAGAGGACGTCACCAAACAGTTTCCGACCAGTCAGCCTCACAAGTATCTGTTGCACAATGATGCAGAAGATAATCAAAACGGAACTGATGAGACATCTTGAAAAGAATAACTTGCTAAGTTCATATCAACATGGATTTCGAAGTGGTCGATCCTGCCTCACAAACCTGCTCACATCCATGCAAAGTTGGACAAAATCAAATGGGTTTGTCAGTCGATGCGGTCTACATTGACTTTAGCAAAGCCTTTGACAGGGTTCCACACAAACTTCTAATCTTTAAGCTCCGTCAAATGGGTGTGACTGGCAACCTACTCAAATGGTTGGCCGACATTCTCACAGACAGGCGCCAGCGTGTTTGTATCGGAAACGCCAAGTCGCACTGGGAAACCGTTCACAGTGGAGTTCCGCAGGGCAGCGTTCTGTGTCCCATTCTGTTTCTGATACACGTAAACGACTGCCTGGATTGTCTGACATGCGAGAAGGTAATGTTCGCTGACGATTTGAAGTTATGGAACTCGATTGAAAAACCGGAGGATGCGCGGAAATTACAACAAAACTTGGATCGCTAGCAAACATGGTGTGATGAGTGGCTGCTGAACCTTAATCTTAACAAATGCCAAATAATCCAACTGCGGTCAAGTTCCAGAAGGAAAATTAGGTTTGAATGCCAGTACTTCATAAGTGGTGACCAACTCCAGGAGGTAAATATTCTAAAGGACTTGGGTATATGGATAACACCAACTCTCAAACCATCGTTGCACTCTGCGAATATCGAAAAAAGCTATGTGTATCTTCGGCGCAATCAGGAGGTCCTTCGTTAATTTTGACGGAGAGCTTTTTGGGCGCGTGTTTGGAACATTTATCCGGCCGGTTTTGGAATATTGCGTTCAGGCGTGGCGCCCTTGGACGAAACATGACTACGCTCTGCTGGAGAAAGTTCAATGGAGGGCAACGAAACTAGTCAGCGGATTGGAATGCCTACCCTATGAGGGCCGCCTAGAAAGGCTTAAAATTTTCCTCGTGTGCAAAGGAACCAAGTATCTTTTTGTTCTCCGGCTTAGACAGTTTGAAAACCGTTAACATTTCGCTTGTGCTGATTCTGACATTAAAACTGCCACTGCACGAACGTAATTGCTCGTCGCAATTTTCGGGAAATTTTCTTATGCCGAATTACCTCACAAAACGACATCAAAATGGAATTTGTTTATCACCTTCGTCGACTTGATAAAAACAGCCTCTACACCAATACATACGGACAACCGCTCAGTGAACCAAAAGTGCAAAACCCCTTGAAGATCTGGAGTTATCCAGGACCTTTTCAGTATATATAAGGGAGATAGGCAGAGCCTTTGAAAACCCTATTTACAGATAGACGCTAGCAAAACAAGCAAATGTTACATGGCGATAGTCGTTTTAGTATATCAATCATTGCTGTCGACTAAATATATGTTCATCAAGTAAAAATGCATCAAGTCTTCTTTTAAACATTTCAACGCTTTCAGCCTGAACAACTGAGGCTGGCAGTTTGTTCCATTCGTCAATCACCCGTTCGGAAAAGAAGTTGGCCCGCACTTCAAGTTTGGCGTGATTTCTTTTCAGTTTGTATTGGTGACCTCGGAGACTTGTCATGTTTGCCAATTCAAAAAATTGGCCATCTGAAGAGCACAATCAACTCCTCTGACCAGTTTGAAGACTAAGATCATATCCCTCTGTATTGCCTATAAGAGAGAGGAAACATTTTTAAGTCTTTCTAGGCGGCCCTCATAGGGTAGGCATTCCAATCCGCTGACTAGTTTCGTTGCCCTCCGTTGAACTTTCTCCAACAGAGCGTAGTCATGTTTCGTCCAAGGGCGCCACGCCTGAACGCAATATTCCAACACTGGCCGGATAAATGTTCCAAACACGCGCCCAAAAAGCTCTCCGTCAAAATTAACGAAGGACCTCCTGATTGCGCCTAAGATACACATAGCTTTCTTTGCGATATTCGCACAGTGTGACGATGGTTTGAGAGTTGGTGTTATCCATATACCCAATTCCTTTAGAATATTTACCTCCTGGATTTGGTGACCACTGATGGAGTACTGGTATTCAAAACCTAATCAGCCTTCTGGAACTAGACCGCAGTCGGATTATTTGGCATTTGTTAAGATTAAGGTTCAGCAGCCACTCATCACACCATGTTTGCAAGCGATCTAAGTTTTTGTTGTAATTTTCGCGCATCCTCCGGTTTTCAATCGAGTTCCATAACTTCAAATCGTCAGCGAACATTACCTTCTCGCATGTCAGACAATCCAGACAGTCGTTTACGCATATCAGAAACAAAATGGGACCCAGAACGCTGCCCTGCGGAGCTCCACTGTGAACGGTTTCCCAGTGAGACTTGGTGTCTCCGATACAAACACGCTGGCGCCTGTCTGTGAGAAAGTCGGCCAACCATTTGAGTAGGTTGCCAGTCACACCCATTTGACGGAGCTTAAAGTTTAGAAGTTTGTGTGGAACCCTGTCAAAGGCTTGGCTAAAATCAATGTCGACCGCATCGACTGACAAACCCATTTCTAATGATTTTGTCCAACTTTCCATGGATGTGAGCAAGTTTGTGAGGCAGGATCGACCACTTCGAAATCCATGTTGATATGAACTAAGCAAGTTATTCTCTTCAAGATGCCTCATCAGTTCCGTTTTGATTATCTTCTCCATCATTTTGCAACAGATACTTGTGAGGCTGACTGATCGGAAACTGTTTGGTGATGTCCTCTCTCCTCCTTTATAGATGGGGGTTATGTTGGCTATCTTCCACTCGGTAGGCAGAGCCCCGCCTCCATCGACATTTCAAATATCTTGGAGAGCGGAGAGGCCAGCTGTTCTGTGAGTTCATTTAGAACTTTTGCGGATATACCATCTGGGCCAGGTGATTTAGTGGGCTGTAGCTGTTTCAGAGTTTGTCTTACTGTGTCCATTGGGAACGACACCGTGCTTATTTTGTTTATAGATGTGACAGTACTGTAGTATTTATCCTCGTCAAAAAATGGTTCCTCGGTAAACACGGACATAAAAAAATTGGATAAGAGGCAGGTCTTATCAGAGTTATCAGTTAACCTGTTTCCCTGATTGTCTTTAAGACAAGGAATGCAGTCGCGATTTCGTTTTGCCTTATTAACGTAAGCATAAAACCTTTTCGAATTTCTTGGTATGTCTTTAACTATTTCTGACTGAAAGGCTGATCTTTCTTTTCTCAGAAGATTCCGACACCGTCCGTTTCTATCCATGCGGATAAGCTGAAAACCGTCTATTCTGACTTCTGTGTCTGCGATTTGTTCATTTAACCATGTTTCAGTTAGAGCTATGAAGTCAGGTTGTAAATGGTCCACGACCAGTTTAATTTCATCCATGTTGTTCAATAGACTCTGCACATTTGTGTACATCATTTTAATCTTGTTTTCTTCTCTCGATTTCTGGATATTTTTGGTTCTTTTCTTCCACATGGCGATTTTTTTGCTGGATATTTCACAAGATATATCCAGTCTCCTATCTGGGTTCAAATCTATAGGCATTTGGTAGGGCTTTTTGACTGGCGTGGTTGCCGTCAATTTCACCGGATGTTCCCATAAAAACAGAGCGCACCGTTTTTGACTATTTTTGTTGTCTACAATTTTTCAAGTTTTGTTCCCCCTCGTATTGACGTCTTTTCAATTCTGCTACCAGTGTCCTCATTTTCATCCGATCGGTGGGAGAATAATCCGGCTGGAAAAAAACTCCACGATGATTCTTTCGTAGTTGGGACTTTCGAGAGAGCAATAGATCTACCTGCTGTTTACTCCCCAAAACGACTTTTAATGGTCTTGGTCGAACCTCATGCGTTTCATTTGTAACGAGAGGCCCCAATCGAAATATCTTTTTGATGTCGACTGTCACACCAGTTTCTTGCGTATCATCCAATAAATTTTGGAATGTCAGCAGATCCTGTTTTACCCTTTCTTTTGGCGTTTCCCCAGTAGCCTCTGGAGACTCCCTGAACTACCAGACAAAAATGACCTGTCAGGGAAAAAACTCGTTTCTGCATTCTGCTTTCTTTTAGTGATTGAAGGTTGATTCATACCCTTTGATACAGTCTTTAATACTGTGTTCAAATTTGTCTTCCTCGGTGAGACTGTTGGTTCATTTGCAGACATGTCTATGGACCTTTCAAACTGCGTGAGTTCTCCTGACAATGCGTTTGCTCGAATAGCACCTGGGAAACCTGAATTTTGGTTTATGGCATCCAGGTCTGTCGATAAGTCGTAGGCCACTTTTCCGCCATTACTTTGCTGGCTACCATGCCCCTGCTTCATTGTTGTTCGATGGACATCTAAAGAGCATGCTGCTGTCGCTCGTCCGATGCAGTAAAGAAACCTTACGATTACTGTTTTTCGACTTTTCAGAGACCGTCGATCGCTGATTTACTTTTGTGCAGTCGGATTCTATGTGCACCAGATTTCCCGAACCTGGTGAAACGCAAGATATAATTTCCTCCTCGTTTATTTTTTTTCTGGTCATCTGTATTTCAACTGACTCAGAGGTTTGTTCTAATGACTTCGTTCTTTTTCTCTTTTTGTTTCGCTTAATGTTGTGCCTATTGACTTCTACCGTTTCCTTTCGATGATTATGTTCTAGCTTGCTGATGTTTTTTTCGGCTCATTTCATCGTGTTTCGGCGAGTTAATTTTATTATGTTTTTATGAGGACTGATATTATTTCCGATAGGAGATCGAGGTCTCCTTCTAATCTCAAAAACTCTGGTTGTTAGTCCTCGGCATCCATCACAGTGTGCCAGCCCTTCACTGTTTAGCTTAGTTTTTGGTAATATTCAGTATTTACTGCTTTCTTCATTATTGCTGCTTTTGTGGATCTTCTCGGTCTGCTGAGAGTGTCTTGAGTATTTCTGGTAAGTTTTTTGTCACATGAAATCGAAAAACGGTTTACAAAGATAGGAGAGATCATTATTTTTTTGTAGTGTATACTATTTGTTTTTTTCTGCTGGCTTCCCGGGCGTGGCCGAGCGGTCAAGAGCATCGTTAGCTAATCGAGAGGTTGGTGTTTCGAGTCCTGGCTGAAGCGGTGAATAATTTTCTCGCATGGTCGGGTCGTGAACATTTGCGTTTCCCATGCCAGCAAGATCTCTACTAGAATGCATTAAGTTTTAACGAGCAGCTTAAATTATCAAGCGAATAGTTTACTGAGCACAAAAAGAAGTGCTTTTTCGAACCGAATTCACTATCGAATGTAAATACGAAGCACAGAATGATGCAGCCTTCGAAGTGATCCAATGACAACTTATTTCGTTTAGTCCTGACTTTGGGAACAGATTATTGGCCAAAAATCAAAAGCTTGGAAACGAGCGAATTTCAAACGGAGGTCCAACGACGCCGCAATAGAAACAATATGAGCAATAAATGCGCCTATTCGTTCAAAAACCACTTTTAAAAAAACAATAAATGATAGGAAGAATATTCAGGAACGACTCAGCCGTTTGTAGAGGTCAAAGGTCCTGGATAACTTCAGATCTTCAAGGGGTTTTGCACTTTTGGTTCACTGAGCGGTTGACAGTATTTATTGGTGAAGAGGCTGTTTTTATCAAGTCGACGAAGGTGATAAACAAATTCCAATTTGATGTCGTTTTGTGAGGTAATTCGGCACAAGAAAATTCCAGAAAATTCCAAAGAGCAATTACGTTCGTGCAGTGGCAGTTTTAATGTCAGAATCAGAACAAGCGAAGTGTTAACGATTTTCAAACTGTCCAAGTCGGAGAACAAAAAGATACGTGGTTCTTTTGCACACGATGACCTTTGACCTCTACAAACGGCTGAGTCGTTCCTGAATATTCTTCCTATCATTTATTGTTTTTTAAAAGGTGTTTTGAACGAATAGGTGCATTTATTGCTCATATTGTTTCTATTGCGACGTCGTTGGACTTCCGTTTGAAATTCGTTCGTCTCCAAGCTTTTGATTTTTGGCCAATAATCTGTTCCCAAAGTCAGGACTCAACGAAATAAGTTGTCATTGGATCACATATTGTCTGTTTATCAGGATCAACCTGTAATTGTTTATAAACATTGTGATATTCAGGCTCACGAAAATTGATATCGGAATCCCGAATAATCAGCTAACTAAGCTTCATTTGGATCCTGCCTCATACGGGCTTCAGAAAACAGTCTCCGCCAGGAAAGGTGTCTTCATCAGAAAGGAACGGAGAACCACTGGCAAACTCACTTCGAAGGCTGCATCATTCTTTTCCTTCGTATTAGCATTCCATAGTGAATTTGGTTCGGAAAAGCACTTCTTTTTGTGCTCAGTAAACTATTCGCTTGATAATTTAAGCTGCTCGTTAAAACTTAATGCATCCTCGTAGAGATCTTGCTGGCATGGGAAACGCAAATGTTCAAGACCCGACCACGCGAGAAATTTATTCACCGCTTCGGCCAGGACTCGAAACACCAACCTCTCGATTATCTACCGATGCTCTTGACCGCTCGGCCACGCCCGGGAAGCCAGCAGACAAAACAAATAGTATACACTACAAAAAAATAATGATCTCTCCTATCTTTGTAAACCGTTTTCGATTTAATGTGACAAAAACTTACCAGAAATACTCAAGTCACTCTCAGCAGACCGAGAAGAACCACAAAGCAGCAATATTGAAGAAAGCAGTGCACTACTGAACATTACCAAAACTAAGCTAAACAGCGAAGGGCTGGCACACTGTGATGGATGCCGAGGATTCCCAACCAGAGTTTTGAGATTAGAAGGAGACCTCGATCTCCTATCGGAAATAATATCAGTCCTCATAAAACATAACAAAATTAACTCGCCGAAACACGATGCAAATGAGCCGAAAAACATCAGCAAGCTAGAACATAATCATCGAAAGGAAACGGTAGAAGTCAATAGGCACAACATTAAGCGAAACAAAAAGAGAAAACGAACGAAGTCATTAGAACAAACCTCTGAGTCAGTTGAAATACATATGACCAGAAAGAAAATAAGCGAGGAGAAAATTATGTCTTGTTTTTCCCCAGGTTCGGGAAATTTGGTGCACATATAATCCGACTGCACAAAAGTAAATCAGCGATTGACTGTCTCTGAAAAGTCGAAAAACAGTAATCGTAAGGTATCTTTACTGCCACGGATGAGCGACTGCAGCATGCTCTTTACATGTCCATCGAACTACAATGAAGCAGGGCATGGTAGCCAGCAAAATAATGGCGGAAAAGTGGCCTGTGACTAATCGACAGACCTGGATGACACAAACCAAAATTCAGGTTTCCCGGGTGCTATTCGAGCAAACGCATTGTCAGGAGAACTCACGCTGTTTGAAAGGTCCATAGAGATGTCTGCAAAATCAACCAACAGGCTCATCGATGAAGACAAATTTGAACACAGTATTAAAAGACTGTAACAAAGGGCATGATTCAACCTTCAATCACTAAAAAGAAAGCAGGATGCAGAAACGAGTTTTTTTCCTGACAGATCATTTTGTCTGGTAGTTCAGGGAGTCTCAGAGGCTACTGGGGAAACGCCAAAAGACAGGGTAAAACAGGATCTGCTGATATTTCAAAATTTATTGAATGATACGCAAGAAACTGGTGTGACAGTCGACATCAAAAGGATCTTTCGATTCAGGCCTCTTGTTACAAAGGAAACGCATGAGGTTCGACCAAGACCATTAAAAGTCATCTTGGGGAGCAAACAGCAGGTAGATCTATTGCTCTCTCGAAAGTCCCGACTACGAAAGAATCATCGTGGAGTTTTTTTCAGCCGGATTACTCTCCCACCGATCGGATGAAAAATGAGGACACTGGTAGCAGAATTGAAAAAGACGTCAATACGAGGGGGAACAAAACTTGAAAATTGTAGACAACAAAATAGTCAAAACGGTGCGCTCGTTTTTATGGGAGCATCCGGTGAAATTGACGGCAACCACGCCGGTCAAAAAGCCCTACCAAATGCCTATAGATTTGAACCCAGACAGGAGACTGGATATATCTTGTGAAATATCCAGCAAGAAATCGCCATGTGGAAGAAAGAACCAAAATCTTCAGAAATCGAGGGAAGAAAACAAGATTAAAATAATGTACAGAAATGTGCAGAGTCTATTGAACAAAATGGATGAAATTAAACTGGACGTGGACCATTTACAACCTGACTTCATAGCTCTAACTGAAACATGGTTAAATGAACAAATCGCAGACACAGAAGTCAGAATAGACGGTTTTCAGCTTATCCGCATGGATAGAAACGGACGTAGGGGTGGTGGAATCGCAATGTTTATACGAGAAGGCATTGACTTCATTCCGGATGGGCCCTCGCCAAATAGGATCTCGTCTTGCGAAATACTTTGTTGTAAACTGAAAGTCCCAAACCAACCAGACCTCCATATTGCCGTGGTATATCGACCCCCAGGACAGCGAACGGACACGGACGAAGCACTCATCACAGAGATAAAGCAAATCTGCCGTAGTAAACACTTATTAATAATTCAGTAAAATTCACTATATTTAAGGGAGATAGGCAGAGCCTTTGAGAAACCCTATTTACAGATAGACGCTAGCAAAACAAGCAAATGTTACATGGCGATAGTCGTTTTGGTATATCAATCATTGCTGTCGACTAATTATATGTTCATCAAGTAAAAATGCATCAAGTCTTCTTTTAAACATTTCTACGCTTTCAGCCTGAACAACTGAGGCTGGCAGTTTGTTCCATTCGTCAATCACCCGTTGGGAAAAGAAGTTGGCCCGCACTTCAAGTTTGGCGTGATTTCTTTTCAGTTTGTATTGGTGACCTCGGAGACTTGTCATGTTTGCCAATTCAAAAAGTTGGCCATCTGAAGAGCACAATCAACTCCTCTGACCAGTTTGAAGACTAAGATCATATCCCCTCTGTATTGCCTATAAGAGAGAGGAAAAATTTTTAAGTCTTTCTAGGCGGCCCTCATAGGGTAGGCATTCCAATCCGCTGACTAGTTTCGTTGCCCTCCGTTGAACTTTCTCCAGCAGAGCGTAGTCATGTTTCGTCCAAGGGCGCCACGCCTGAACGCAATATTCCAACACCGGCCGGATAAATGTTCCAAACACGCGCCCAAAAAGCTCTCCGTCAAAATTAACGAAGGACCTCCTGATTGCGCCTAAGATACACATAGCTTTCTTTGCGATATTCGCACAGTGCGACGATGGTTTGAGAGTTGGTGTTATCCATACACCCAAGTCCTTTAGAATATTTACCTCCTGGAGTTGGTGACCACTGATGGAGTACTGGTATTCAAAACCTAATCATCCTTCTGGAACTAGACCGCAGTCAGATTATTTGGCATTTGTTAAGATTAAGGTTCAGCAGCCACTCATCACACCATGTTTGCAAGCGATCTAAGTTTTGTTGTAATTTCCGCGCATCCTCCGGTTTTTCAATCGAGTTCCATAACTTCAAATCGTCAGCGAACATTACCTTCTCGCATGTCAGACAATCCAGGCAGTCGTTTACGTATATCAGAAACAAAAATGGGACCCAGAACGCTGCCCTGCGGAACTCCACTGTGAACGGTTTCCCAGTGAGACTTGGTGTCTCCGATACAAAACACGCTGGCGCCTGTCTGTGAGAAAGTCGGCCAACCATTTGAGTAGGTTGCCAGTCACACCCATTTGACGGAGCTTAAAGATCAGACGTTTGTGTGGAACCCTGTCAAAGGCTTGCTAAAGTCAATGTAGACCGCATCGACTGACAAACCCATTTCTAATGATTTTTGTCCAACTTTCCATGGATGTGAGCAAGTTTGTGAGGCAGGATCGACCACTTCGAAATCCATGTTGATATGAACTAAGCAAGTTATTCTCTTCAAGATGCCTCATAAGTTCCGTTTTTATTATCTTCTCCATCATTTTGCAACAGATACTTGTGAGGCTGACTGGTCGGAAACTGTTTGGTGATGTCCTCTCTCCTCCTTTATAGATGGGGGTTATGTTGGCTATCTTCCACTCGGTAGGCAGAGCCCCCGCCTCCATCGAACTTTCAAATATCTTGGAGAGCGGAGAGGCCAGCTGTTCTGTGAGTTCATTGAGAACTTTTGCGGATATACCATCTGGGCCAGGTGATTTAGTGGGCTGTAGCTGTTTCAGAGTTTTTTTCTTACTGTGTCCATTGGGAACGACACCGTGCTTATTTTTGTTTGTAGATGTGGCAGTACTGTAGTATTCATCCTCGTCAAAAATGGTTCCTCGGTATTCACGGACATAAAGAAATTGGATAAGAGGCAGGTCTTATCAGAGTTATCAGTTAACCTGTTTCCTGATTGTCTTTAAGACAAGGAATGCAGTCGCGATTTCGTTTTGCCTTATTAACGTAAGCATAAAACCTTTTCGAATTTCTTGGTATGTCTTTAACTATTTCTGACTCAAAGGCTGATCTTTCTTTTCTCAGAAGATTCCGACACCGATTTCGCTGTTTCTTAAAAAGCGGAAAAAAATGTTCGGGTTGTTGATATCTGGCATATGTTCTCCACAGTCTTCTTTTTCTTCTTGAGATTCCTTTTTATTTCCGATGTCACCCACTCGGGTCGGGAGACGCATGATCGCCTTTTAAGTGGGCAGAATTTCTCTACCAATTGGTGAATCAATTTACTAATGAAGAACCAGGCAGCATTAGGGTCAGGTACATGTGCAGGGCTCCAGTCTATCCCATTCAGTAATTCTTTTCATTTTTGGGATAATCCCCTTTCCATACATTTCTCTGCCTAACTGTACGACGTTTGGGTACAGAAAAATGACTGTACTCCCAAGCAAGAACACAATGATCACTTCGTCCAAGCGGCACGTAAGAACTTAATGCAAGGATGCAATTGTCGTCTCTACTAATGATTAGATCCAAACAGCTTGACTGCTGCCCATTTCGGAAACCGCGTCTTCATTGTGACATGTTGGGTAAGAAACTCGTCATTTACTAACTGTAGTAATTTCTGTTCGAATGAATTTTCCGATCGCGAGCAGTACATTGACACCCAATCGATATCGGGAGCGTTGAAATCTCCAAGTATTAATAAATGTTTGCTACGGCAGATTTGCTTTACCTCTGTGATGAGTGCTTCGTCCGTGTCCGTTCGCTGTCCCGGGGGTCGATATACCACGGAAATATGGAGGTCTGGTTGGTTTGGGACTTTCAGTTTACAACAAAGTATTTCGCAAGACGAGATCCTATTTGGCGAGGGCCCATCCGGAATGAAGTCAATGCCTTCTCGTATAAACATTGCGATTCCACCACCCCTACGTCCGTTTCTATCCATGCGGATAAGCTGAAAACCGTCTATTCTGACTTCTGTGTCTGCGATTTGTTCATTTAACCATGTTTCAGTTAGAGCTATGAAGTCAGGTTTGTAAAATGGTCCACGACCAGTTTAATTTCATCCATGTTGTTCAATAGACTCTGCACATTTTGTGTACATCATTTTTAATCTTGTTTTCCTTGCCTCGATTTTTCTGAAGATTTTAGTTCTTTCTTCCACATGGAGATTTTTTGCTGGATATTTCACAAGATATATCCAGTCTCCTGTCTGGGTTCAAATCTATAGGCATTTGGTAGGGCTTTTTGACCGGCGTGGTTGCCGTCAATTTCACCGGATGTTCCCATAAAAACGAGCGCACCGTTTTGACTATTTTTGTTGTCTACTATTTTTCAAGTTTTGTTCCCCCTCGTATTGACGTCTTTTCAATTCTGCTACCAGTGTCCTCATTTTCATCCGATCGGTGGGAGAGTAATCCGGCTGAAAAAAAACTCCACGATGATTCTTTCGTAGTTGGGACTTTCGAGAGCAATAGATCTACCTGCTGTTTACTCCCCAAAACGACTTTTAATGGTCTTGGTCGAACCTCGTGCGTTTCATTTGTAACGAGAGGCCCCAATCGAAAGATCTTTTTGATGTCGACTGTCACACCAGTTTCTTGCGTATCATTCAATAAATTTTGGAATGTCAGCAGATCCTGTTTTTACCCTTTCTTTTGGCGTTTCCCCAGTAGCCTCTGAGACTCCCCTGAACTACCAGACAAAATGACCTGTCAGGAAAAACTCGTTTCTTCATCCTGCTTTCTTTTAGTGATTGAAGGTTGAATCATACCCTTTGATACAGTCTTTAAATACTGTGTTCAAATTTGTCTTCATCGATGAGCCTGTTGGTTGATTTGCAGACATCTCTATGGACCTTTCAAACAGCGTGAGTTCTCCTGACAATGCGTTCGCACGAATAGCACCCGGAAAAACCTGAATTTTGGTTTATGGCATCCAGGTCTGTCGATAAGTCGTAGGCCACTTTTTCCGCCATTACTTTGCTGGCTACCATGCCCCTGCTTCATTGTTGTTCGATGGACATCTAAAGAGCATGCTGCTGTCGCTCGTCCGTGGCAGTAAAGAAACCTTACGATTACTGTTTTCGACTTTTCAGAGACCGTCGATCGCTGATTTACTTTTGTGCAGTCGGATTCTATGTGCACCAGATTTCCCGAACCTGGGGAAACGCAAGACACAATTTCCTCCTCGCTTATTTTCTTTCTGGTCATCTGTATTTTAACTGACTCAGAGGTTTGTTCTAATGACTTCGTTCTTCTTCTCTTTTTGTTTCGCTTAATGTTGTGCCTATTGACTTCTACCGTTTCCTTTCGATGATTATGTTCTAGCTTGCTGATGTTTTTCGGCTCATTTTCATCGTGTTTCGGCGAGTTAATTTTATTATGTTTTATGAGGACTGATATTATTTCCGATAGGAGATCGAGGTCTCCTTCTAATCTCAAAACTCTGGTTGTGAGTCCTCGGCATCCATCACAGTGTGCCAGCCGTTCGCTGTTTAGCTTAGTTTTGGTAATGTTCAGTAGTGCACTGCTTTCTTCATTATTGCTGCTTTGTGGTTCTTCTCGGTCTGCTGAGAGTGACTTGAGTATTTAAAGATAGGAGAGATCGTTGCGGAACATAAAACTGTCAAGGTTCCTTTTAAAGCTTTCCAGCGATGGTGACATCACAACGTCTTCAGGGAGGGCATTCCATGGTTTAACCACTCTGACAGAGAAGGAGAACTTGCGCACATCCAGTCTCGCCTGCTGGACACGCAGTTTCAATGGGTGACCTCGGAGATGGGTCGTGGCGGCAAATTCAAAGAAGTCCGAGAATTCCAGGCAACAATCCAATCCCTTCACAATGCGGAATGTCTGCAGGAGATCACCACGCATTTGCCTATAACTGAAAGGGAACAGATTAAGATTCATTAGGCGGGTTGGATATGGCAAAGGAGCTGCAGGTTACGCTCATCAGTATTTATAAAAAAGGATAATTTGGTGGCAGAGAAGAAAACTGGAAAGAAGAAACTAAAGGTGGGAAACGAAATTGCTCTGGTCTACAATTTGTCGAAATGTTACTGTTAAGAGAACTGAGATTATTGTAAAACGGCATATTTGGATGAAAACCTTGTAAAGGAAGGCTATATTGTGGCATTTGACAGATAGGGGGTGGCATAGAAATGAGATTTTGAGGGAAGTTAGCATAAATTGGCGGCAAACGTGCATTTGAAAAAGGAATAAATGATTTCGAAAAACTGGTAACATAATTAGAAGCGTTAATTATTTTGGGAATTTGGCCACCTTTTGGGTTGGGAAGGATGCTAACATTAGCGTTTGCAGCTGTTATAGATGCTGAGGGGTTAGCAGGTTTCCCATCGGTTATGACATTACTGATTTTAATGCCTGGATAAGCCAATGATTCAGATTTACTAGGAGTTTGCTTAGGTTTAGTAGATTTGGCAGCTATAACAGGCATAGTTTGCTTGGGATGAGAAAGAAGTGGCTTTGACACAATTTCACTCATACTAGGAACAAGGCAAATGGGTGAAGATTCAGCTGAAAATGAAATTCCTGTCGATCCGGAGGGCCATGAGCTTTCATTAGCTACAGGACAAACCTCTGAGTTAACTTTTGATATTGAAGGTGTAGACGAAGGCTTCTTGTTTGCAAATGAGGGTGAAACCTTACGTTCCATTGGGGTTTTCTCCCTACAGATAAACAACTTGTTTTTTTTCAAATATTTAGTTGAGTGCTCCTGCTTAGAGAAAATTAGGTCAACTTATATCGCTGAAAAACGTTTGACCAGAACTGGCGGGTTTTTGCTACGGGAAGACAACCTTTTAGCTTCAGCGACTTTAAAGTTAATGCTGCATGAGTAAAGGAAATGAAATGCAACGCCCAGGGGGATTTTACTCTTGGAGACGTTTTTTAAAAGAAAATTAAAACTTCTCTTATGTCAGTCAATTGCCTCGGTACTGACCATGTTTATAAAAGGCTCTAGTTTCAAGCATTGTTGAGAAGTGACTGAAGACAACTTTCCCTCAAAAATAGTACCAAGGATCGTGAAGAGAGAACCATATTTAGACATAATTCAGTATAATTCAGTATATATAAGGGAGATAGGCAGAGCCTTTGAAAACCCTATTTACAGATAGACGCTAGCAAAACAAGCAAATGTTACATGGCGATAGTCGTTTTAGTATATCAATCATTGCTGTCGACTAATTATATGTTCATCAAGTAAAAATGCATCAAGTCTTCTTTTAAACATTTCAATGCTTTCAGCCTGAACAACTGAGGCTGGCAGTTTGTTCCATTCGTCAATCACCCGTTGGGAAAAGAAGTTGGCCCGCACTTCAAGTTTGGCGTGATTTCTTTTCAGTTTGTATTGGTGACCTCGGAGACTTGTCATGTTTGCCAATTCAAAAAGTTGGCCATCTGAAGAGCACAATCAACTCCTCTGACCAGTTTGAAGACTAAGATCATATCCCCTCTGTATTGCCTATAAGAGAGAGGAAAACATTTTAAGTCTTTCTAGGCGGCCCTCATAGGGTAGGCATTCCAATCCGCTGACTAGTTTCGTTGCCCTCCGTTGAACTTTCTCCAGCAGAGTGTAGTCATGTTTCGTCCAATGGCACCACGCCTGAACGCAATATTCCAACACCGGCCGGATAAATGTTCCAAACACGCGCCCAAAAAGCTCCCCGTCAAAATTAACGAAGGACCTCCTGATTGCACCTAAGATACGCATTGCTTTCTTTGCGATATTCGCACAGTGCGACGATGGTTTGAGAGTTGGTGTTATCCATATACCCAAGTCCTTTAGAATGTTTACCTCCTGGAGTTGGTGACCACTGATGGAGTACTGGTATTCAAATCTAATCAGCCTTCTGGAACTAGACCGCAGTCGGATTATTTGGCATTTGTTAAGATTAAGGTTCAGCAGCCACTCATCACACCATGTTTGCAAGCGATCTAAGTTTTGTTGTAATTTTCGCGCATCCTCCGGTTTTTTTCAATCGAGTTCCATAACTTCAAATCGTCAGCGAACATTACCTTCTCGCATGTCAGACAATCCAGACAGTCGTTTACGTATATCAGAAACAAAATGGGACCCAGAACGCTGCCCTGCGGAACTCCACTGTGAACGGTTTCCCCAGTGAGACTTGGTGTCTCCGATACAAACACGCTGGCGCCTGTCTGTGAGAAAGTCGGCCAACCATTTGAGTAGGTTGCCAGAAACACCCATTTGACGGAGCTTAAAGATCAGACGTTTGTGTGGAACCCTGTCAAAGGCTTGGCTAAAGTCAATGTAGACCGCATCGACTGACAAACCCATTTCTAATGATTTTGTCCAACTTTCCATGGATGTGAGCAAGTTTGTGAGGCAGGATCGACCACTTCGAAATCCATGTTGATATGAACTAAGCAAGTTATTCTCTTCAAGATGCCTCATCAGTTCCGTTTTGATTATCTTCTCCATCATTTTGCAACAGATACTTGTGAGGCTGACTGGTCGGAAACTGTTTGGTGATGTCCTCTCCTCCTTTATAGATGGGGGGTTATGTTGGCTATCTTCCACTCGGTAGGCAGAGCCCCCGCCTCCATCGAACTTTCAAATATCTTGGAGAGCGGAGAGGCCAGCTGTTCTGTGAGTTCATTGAGAACTTTTGCGGATATACCATCTGGGCCAGGTGATTTAGTGGGCTGTAGCTGTTTCAGAGTTTTTTTCTTACTGTGTCCATTGGGAACGACACCGTGCTTATTTTGTTTGTAGATGTGGCAGTACTGTAGTATTCATCCTCGTCAAAAATGGTTCCTCGGTATACACGGACATAAAGAAATTGGATAAGAGGCAGGTCTTATCAGAGTTATCAGTTAACCTGTTTCCCTGATTGTCTTTAAGACAAGGAATGCAGTCGCGATTTCGTTTTTGCCTTATTAACGTAAGCATAAAACCTTTTTCGAATTTCTTGGTATGTCTTTAACTATTTCTGACTCAAAGGCTGATCTTTCTTTTTCTCAGAAGATTCCGACACCGATTTCGCTGTTTCTTTAAAAGCGGAAAAATGGTCGGGTTGTTGATATCTGGCATATGTTCTCCACAGTCTTATTTCTTTTTGAGATTCCTTTTTATTTCCGATGTCACCCACTCGGGTCGGGAGACGCATGATCGCCTTTTAAGTGGGCAGAATTTCTCTACCAATTGGTGAATCAATTTACTAATGAAGAACCAGGCAGCATTAGGGTCAGGTACATGTGCAGGGCTCCAGTCTATCCCATTCAGTAATTCTTTTCATTTTGGGATAATCCCCTTTCCATACATTTCTCTGCCTAACTGCACGACGTTTGGGTACAGAAAAATGACTGTACTCCCAAGCAAGAACACAATGATCACTTCGTCCAAGCGGCACGTAAGAACTTAATGCAAGGATGCAATTGTCGTCTCTACTAATGATTAGATCCAAACAGCTTGACTGCTGCCCATTTCGGAACCGCGTCTTCATTGTGACATGTTGGGTAAGAAACTCGTCATTTACCAACTGAAGTAATTTCTGTTCGAATGAATTTTTCCGATCGCGAGCAGTACATTGACACCCAATCGATATCGGGAGCGTTGAAATCTCCAAGTATTAATAAATGTTTGCTACGGCAGATTTGCTTTTACCTCTGTGATGAGTGCTTCGTCCGTGTCCGTTCGCTGTCCCGGGGTCGATATACCACGGAAATATGGAGGTCTGGTTGGTTTGGGACTTTCAGTTTACAACAAAGTATTTCGCAAGACGAGATCCCTATTTGGCGAGGGCACATCCGGAATGAAGTCAATGCCTTCTCGTATAAACATTGCGATTCCACCACCCCCTACGTCCGTTTCTATCCATGCGGATAAGCTGAAAACCGTCTATTCTGACTTCTGTGTCTGCGATTTGTTCATTTAACCATGTTTCAGTTAGAGCTATGAAGTCAGGTTGTAAAATGGTCCACGACCAGTTTAATTTCATCCATTTTGTTCAATAGACTCTGCACATTTGTGTACATCATTTTAATCTTGTTTTCCTTTGCCTCGATTTCTGAAGATTTTTAGTTCTTTTCTTCCACATGGAGATTTTTTTGCTGGATATTTCACAAGATATATCCAGTCTCCTGTCTGGGTTCAAATCTATAGGCATTTGGTAGGGCTTTTTGACCGGCGTGGTTGCCGTCAATTTCACCGGATGTTCCCATAAAAAAACGAGCGCACCGTTTTTGACTATTTTGTTGTCTACTATTTTCAAGTTTTGTTCCCCCTCGTATTGACGTCTTTTTCAATTCTGCTACCAGTGTCCCTCATTTTCATCCGATCGGTGGGAGAGTAATCCGGCTGAAAAAAACTCCACGATGATTCTTTTCGTAGTTGGGACTTTCGAGAGAGCAAATAGATCTACCTGCTGTTTACTCCCCAAAACGACTTTTAATGGTCTTGGTCGAACCTCATGCGTTTCATTTGTAACGAGAGGCCCCAATCGAAAGATCTTTTTTTGATGTCGACTGTCACACCAGTTTCTTGCGTATCATTCAATAAATTTTGGAATGTCAGCAGATCCTGTTTTACCCCTTTCTTTTGGCGTTTCCCCAGTAGCCTCTGAGACTCCCCTGAACTACCAGACAAAATGACCTGTCAGGGAAAAAACTCGTTTCTTCATCCTGCTTTCTTTTAGTGATTGAAGGTTGAATCATACCCTTTGATACAGTCTTAAATACTGTGTTCAAATTTGTCTTCATCGATGAGCCTGTTGGTTGATTTGCAGACATCTCTATGGACCTTTCAAACAGCGTGAGTTCTCCTGACAATGCGTTCGCACGAATAGCACCCGGAAAACCTGAATTTTGGTTTATGGCATCCAGGTCTGTCGATAAGTCGTAGGCCACTTTTTCCGCCATTACTTTGCTGGCTACCATGCCCCTGCTTCATTGTTGTTCGATGGAGATGTAAAGAGCATGCTGCTGTCGCTCGTCCGTGGCAGTAAAGAAACCTTACGATTACTGTTTTTCGACTTTTCAGAGACCGTCGATCGCTGATTTACTTTTTGTGCAGTCGGATTCTATGTGCACCAGATTTCCCGAACCTGGGGAAACGCAAGACACAATTTCCTCCTCGCTTATTTTTCTTTCTGGTCATCTGTATTTTCAACTGACTCAGAGGTTTGTTCTAATGACTTCGTTCTTTTTCTCTTTTTGTTTCACTTAATGTTGTGCCTATTGACTTCTACCGTTTCCTTTCGATGATTATGTTCTAGCTTGCTGATGTTTTTTTCGGCTCATTTTCATCGTGTTTCGGCGAGTTAATTTTATTATGTTTTATGAGGACTGATATTATTTCCGATAGGAGATCGAGGTCTCCTTCTAATCTCAAAAACTCTGGTTGTGAGTCCTCGGCATCCATCACAGTGTGCCAGCCGTTCGCTGTTTAGCTTAGTTTTGGTAATGTTCAGTAGTGCACTGCTTTCTTCATTATTGCTGCTTTTGTGGTTCTTCTCGGTCTGCTGAGAGTGACTTTGAGTATTTAAAGATAGGAGAGATCGTTGCGGAACATAAAACTGTCAAGGTTCCTTTTTAAAAGCTTTCCAGCGATGGTGACATCACAACGTCTTCAGGGAGGGCATTCCATGGTTTAACCACTCTGACAGAGAAGGAGAACTTGCGCACATCCAGTCTCGCCTGCTGGACACGCAGTTTCAATGGGTGACCTCGGAGATGGGTCGTGGCGGCAAATTCAAAGAAGTCCGAGAATTCCAGGCAACAATCCAATCCCTTCACAATGCGGAATGTCTGCAGGAGATCACCACGCATTTGCCTATAACTGAAAGGGAACAGATTAAGATTCATTAGGCGGGTTGGATATGGCAAGGAGCTGCAGGTTACGCTCATCAGTATTTATAAAAAAGGATAATTTGGTGGCAGAGAAGAAAACTGGAAAGAAGAAACTAAAGGTGGGAAACGAAATTGCTCTGGTCTACAATTTGTCGAAATGTTACTGTTAAGAGAACTGAGATTATTGTAAAACGGCATATTTGGATGAAAACCCTTGTAAAGGAAGGCTATATTGTGGCATTTGACAGATAGGGGGTGGCATAGAAATGAGATTTTGAGGGAAGTTAGCATAAATTGGCGGCAAAACGTGCATTTGAAAAAAAGGAATAAATGATTTCGAAAAACTGGTAACATAATTAGAAGCGTTAATTATTTTGGGAATTTGGCCACCTTTTGGGTTGGGAAGGATGCTAACATTAGCGTTTGCAGCTGTTATAGATGCTGAGGGGTTAGCAGGTTTCCCATCGGTTATGACATTACTGATTTTAATGCCTGGATAAGCCAATGATTCAGATTTACTAGGAGTTTGCTTAGGTTTAGTAGATTTGGCAGCTATAACAGGCATAGTTTGCTTGGGATGAGAAAGAAGTGGCTTTGACACAATTTCACTCATACTAGGAACAAGGCAAATGGGTGAAGATTCAGCTGAAAATGAAATTCCTGTCGATCCGGAGGGCCATGAGCTTTCATTAGCTACAGGACAAACCTCTGAGTTAACTTTTGATATTGAAGGTGTAGACGAAGGCTTCTTGTTTGCAACTGAGGGTGAAACCCGACGTTCCATTGGGGTTTTCTCCCTACAGATAAAAAACTTGTTTTTTTTCAAATATTTAGTTGAGTGCTCCTGCTTAGAGAAAATTAGGTCAACTTCAATCGCTGAAAAACGTTTGACCAGAACTGGCGGGTTTTTGCTACGGGAAGACAACCTTTTTGCTTCAGCGACTTTAAAGTTAATGCAGCATGAGTAAAGAAAATGAAATGCAACGCCCAGGAGGATTTTACTCTTGGAGACGTTTTTTAAAAGAAAATTAAAACTTCTCTTATGTCAGTCAATTGCCTCGGTACTGACCATGTTTATAAAAAGGCTCTAGTTTCACGCATTGTTGAGAAGTGACTGAAGACAACTTTTCCTCAAAAATAGTACCAAGGATCGTGAAGAGAGAACCATATTTAGACATAAACGTATTAAAGTTTTCCCGGGCGTCAAGGTCTAATTTTTTCATGTTTAAGGAGGGTTGCTCTAGTGGAAGTTTTACGCGAAGAATATATTTGCGTCAAAGTGCTGACTGGGGTTTCATATTGATTTTAAAATATAAGTATTTTTCAAATTGATAATACGAAAGGAAAATTGTCACTAGTGACGTTTTGCGGAATTAAAGATTTAATATTTGAAATATGTGTCTTAAGCAAGGCACTGCAAGCAAATATTTGCTAGTTATCGAGTTTAAACTGAACATATAATTAGCGAAGAGGCTATGCAGGAGGAAAAATTATATCAACTGGTATACCAATTACTGCAAATTATTCTTCGCTGGAAATAAGTTAAACTTACAAAACTTCAACTTTATTTCTAGAATTAACCTTTATATTCCATCCTTTTGACGTAAATCTGAAGAACTTTAATGAGGCTATGTAGGGTAAAAAAAGTTTATAAACTTTATATTTTACCCTTTTGCAATTGCAATAACTGCAAGTGAGTGCAGCTGATAATGAGGTAGAAATACAATAAATTGTCAATAATTAAGCTAATATTTTCAACAGGAAACGAAGAAATCGGTTTAAAATTCAAGAATTCACTTATCATCAAATTTGAACCAACCGCCTGCGACCTTGATATATGTGTGCTACAATCTAGAGACAGCGTCTTAATCTGTCAGAGCACTGCGCCCTGATTGTCTTGAAAGCACGCAAAACTACTGGGTTTATTCTCAAAAATTTTAAAACCGTCAAAATTTGAATCAGCCTCTATAAAATGTATGTCAGGCCTAGTCTGGAATACTGCTCGTTTCTATTTAGTCTTCTGCACGCTAGTGAACGAAAGAAGATAGAATCAGTCCAGCACTTCTTTACAAAATGAGTTTTCTATTCAGATCACCGAAACCTGTCCTACCACCAACGCTGTAAACTTAAAAGGCTTGACCCGCTGTGACTTCGCAGATTACAGAAGGGACTATTTTTACTGTTTAAACTACTAAACAGTCGTACATTTAACCCCCTTACATCTCTGAGGCACCTCGACCACTCTCGGCGCACCAGTCATCGAGATGTATTTTTATTTCTTCCTTTGGTACGCACAGTTAGATACTGACAGTTTTTTTCGGTAAACGCTATAGCAATCTGGAATAAGCTACCTATAAATATCAAAATTCAGCAAAGCTATCCCTTGTTTACGCGAACTGTCACTAGTTTTCTATATTCAGGACACCTTCCAAAACGTTTGGGTGCTGACTCTGTTGAAACTCTCTTCGGTTCTGATGGCGTTCATGGACTCTGAATCCTGTGCCGGTCTTCATGCTGAGTGCAATATTGCTGGCTCTGCAGACCTCAATCGGCTTATTTCTCAGTCGACAACGAACAGCCGCTCGCCGACATACCTGCTGGTGCAGAATACCGGATCCGTAACACTGAATGGAGAGGTTCTTCTGTGTTAACGCGTCCCTGTCCTGAACTTTAATTACTCGATAAGCTGCAGGTTTTTCTCCTGAAAACACCTGAAACAACGATCAGGAGTTTTTTCACTGTCAGCTTGACCCTCTACTGTATATATTTTTTGACCTTGCCTGTAAACTGGCAATAAATAAATAAAATAAAATAAAAAAGGGATGGACAAATAGTTCTTTGGCCAAGGGCAGTCACTCTGACAGCCATACTGTCCCGTTTCAGATACCAAAACCTGCCAGCTTAAAATATCCTTCTTAAATGCCAGATCTTTGCTAAATAAGATGCCTTTGCTCCAGACTATGGTTTACGTCTACCGCTCCGACATTTTAATTGTTACATAAACATGGGCAACACCCTGTGTATCCGACTCTGAACTCTCTATTCTAGGCTACGCTTACATTTGGAATGATCAATACGAGGGCCGTGGCGGAGGAAGCTGTATCTATGTATTGGACATGCCAAGTCTCACTGGGAAACCGTTCACAGTGGCGTTCTACAGGGCAGCGTTCTGGGTCCCATTTTTTTCTGGTATACGTGAACGACTGCTTGGATTGTCTGACATGCGAGAAGGTTATGTTCGCTGATGATCTGAAGTTATGGAACTCGATTGAAAAACCGTATGATGCGCAGAAATTACAACAAAACTTAGATCGCTTGCAAACATGGTGTGATGAGTGGCTGTTGAACCTTAATCTTAACAAATGCCAAATAATCCAACTGCGGTCAAGTTCCAGAAGGATAATAAGGTTTGAATACCACTACGTCATCAGTGGTCACCAACTCCAGGAGGTAAATATTCTAAAGGACTTGGGTATATGGATAACACCAACTCTCAAACCATCGTCGCACTGTGCGAATATCGCAAAAAAGCTATGTGTATCTTAGGCGCAATCAGGAGGTCCTTCGTTCATTTTGATGGAGAGCTTTTTGGGTGCGTGTTTGGAACATTTATCCGGCCCCTGTTGGAATATTGCTTTCAGGCGTGGCGCCCTTGGACGAAACATGACTACGTTCTGCTGGAGAAAGTTCAACGGAGGGCAACGAAACTAGTCAGCGGATTGGAATGCCTACCCTACGAGGGCCGCCTAGCAAGACTTTAAAGTTTTCCTATCTCTTATAGGCAATACAGAGGGGATATGATCTTAGTCTTCAAACTTGTCAGAGGAGTTGATTGTGCTCTTCAGATGGCCAACCTTTTTGAAATTGCAAACATGACAAGTCTCCGAGGACACCCATACAAACTGAAAAGAAATCACGCCAAACTTGAAGTGCGGGCCAACTTCTTTTCCCAACGGGTGATTGACGAATGGAACAAACTGCTGGCCTCAGTTGTTCAGGCTGAAAGCGTTGAAATGTTTAAAAGAAGACTTGATGCATTTTTACTTGATGGACATTTATTGAGTCTACAGCGGTGATCGATATGCTAAAACGACTATCGCAATGTACCATTGGCTTGTTTTGCAAGCGTCTATCTGTAAATAGGGTTTTTAAAGGCTCTGCCTATTTCCCTTTTATATACTGAATTATACTGAATTATATGGATAACACCAACCCTCAAATTTCTGCATCGTCGCACTGTCGCAAAATATCACATTAGAAAGAGGCTATGTCCGTTGTACTTAGGCGACAATTTACCGCAGAAGAGAGTTGTTCGCTCTAGTTGTTTGACGGAGAGCATCTTTTGGGCACGTGTTTTGAACATTTATCCGACCAGTGTTGAAAATATTTTCATAGTTCTAGTGTCGTGGGCGCCGCTTTTGATTTCGAAACATGACTACGCTCATGCTGGAGACGGTCTCAATCGGAGTGCAGAGACTAGTCAGCGGACTGGATTGTCTCCAAAGCACGCAGAACTGCCGGGTTTATCCTCCGAAATTTTAAAACTATTGATATTAGACTTCGCCTTTATAAAATGTACGTTAGACCTGGCCTGAATACTGCTCGTTTCTATTTAGCCTTCTGCGCGCTAGCGAAAGGAAGAAAATAGAATCGGTCCAACACTTCTTCACGAAAAAGAATTTTTATCGTTGGAGCACCGTAATCTGTCGTATCAAGAACGCTGTGGCCTTGTTAACATTGATCCCTTATGGTTTCGCCGAGTGCAGAAGGGACTATTTTTTTGCTTTTTAAGCTTTTTGAATAATCGTACATTTAATCCCCTTATCACTGTGAGGCAGCTTGACCATCCTCGGCGCAGCAGTCATCGCAATGTCTTTTTATTTCTTCCATTAGCTCGCACAGTTAAGTATCGACGGTTCTTTTCGATAAACGCCATGGCCATGTGGAATAAACTTCCCCATAATATAAAAGTCCAACGGAGTTATTCTTTGTTTAAGATTACCTTTACTAGTTTTTTGCATTCAGAACAGTTTCCAAGAATTCTGGGCGCCGACACGGTAGAATCTGTTTTCCTGTTCGACGGAGTGCGCGGCATCTGAACTCGATCCTAGGTGTAATCTTGAGGGATACGGCACCGTCTCTGCAGCCTGCACCCGTTGACTTCTTCGGCAGACAGTGAGCGACCGCACACGGATGCTTTCTTGCCTGAGGCAGAATCCCGGTTCCTAGCAAAGACAGAGACTGCATACAGACTGCAATTGTGTTAGCCCTTCCCTGATCTGAATTGCTATCATCCTTACAGGTGGCAGTTATTTCTCCTGAATAACATGAAAATAGGAAAAACACTTATAATGATATATATTCAGGAGTTTTTTTCACTGCCAGCCTCTACCCACTGAATATTTCACCTGACAATGCCTGTAAACCGGTATTAAATACAACTATTATTATTATTATTAATATCTTGTTCGTGTGTGATTTTTAATAGATAATTGAGACGTTTTTTGAGTCTTCTGATCCAGATGGGTTGAAGACCATATCTATTGTTGAGTTCCATGTATGAGCCTTGAATGCCATCACATTTGGATAAGGATCTGGTAAAGCATCTTTGAATGGCTTCTTGTTTCTTTCGGCCATCTGATGGCATTATGCCAAAGAAAATTGAGCAGTAATCCCTTTGAGTTACAGGCAAATGCGTGGTGATCTCCTGCAGACATTCCGCATTGTGAAGGGATTGGATTGTTGCCTGGAATTCTCGGACTTCTTTGAATTTGCCACCACGACCCATCTCCGAGGTCACCCATTGAAACTGCGTGTACAGCAGGCGAGACTGGATGTGCGCAAGTTCTCCTTCTCTGTCAGAGTGGTTAAACAATGGAATGCCCTCCCTTAAGACGTTGTGATATCACCATCGCTGGAAAGCTTCAAAAGGAACCTTGACAGTTTTATGTTCCAAAACGAGCCTGAGTGATGAGAGTCGAGAGTCGTGCACCACTTGTCATATTTTATGACCGTCTATTGTACCTTTGCAACCCACACGTTTTCTCTGTATACCGCACTTAATTTTACGTTACAAATAGGGTACTCAAAGGCCCATGCCTATTTCCCTCAATAAATTGAATTGAATTGAATTGAAAAAAAGGTAAAACGTACATTTTATATAGTCATGTCTTTAGGGCGGGTGAGGAGAAATTTTTACAAATGAATCCGCATAGTCTAGTGGCTTTTGGTGATATTTGTTTAACGTGGGGAGATAAAACAAGAGCATTTGTATAGCTGAGACCTAAGTCTTTTATTGATGTTGTATCGGTTATCTCCAGATTATTGAAAATTATGCGTGGAAGTTTTTGTGGACCAAAAATCAGGAGTTGACATTAAATTGGAGAGAATGGCATTTGCCATAGAGTACTCCATTCGCTTAGTTTTTTTAAGATCATTTTCAATCGTTCTATGCATACTGGCTACTGTATACTTGTTATATGCATATGCAAGTTGTAAGTCGTCCGCATATAAAAATGTTTTAGCTGACGTTGATATAGAGGATAAGTCGTGAATGTTTATAGGAAATAGGAGGGGACCTAGGATAGTCCCCTGAAGTACTCCACTACTAATAGGAGATGGTTCTGAGACCACGTTTCGAATTTGTACTACCTGATATCGGTTTTGAAGGTAAGATTTTTAGAAAGTCGAGAAGAGGAGACCCAATCCCATGACTTATTAGCTTCACTAGAAGCCTTTGATGGGGGACTTTATCGAACGCTTTTTTAGGTCAAAGGATATCGTAGCTATCGTGTTTCCGTCATCCCTGTTACTTTAAACGAATTCAAGGAAAGTGAGATGGCAGGACTGACATGACCTTTTAGGTAAGAAAGTGTGTTGAGAGGAAGGTTTGAGGTTTGCGTTTGTGAGAAAATTTATCATTTGGTTCGAAATTATTTTTTCTTGGATTTTTGCTATAACCGCTGTTCGGTGAACACCACGATAGCTTTGTGTATCAGATCGGTTCCCGTTTTTAAAGATTGGTGTAATGCTAGAGTATTTCAAGATTTCTGGATGCATACCATTCGATTGGAGTAAGGAGAATAGACAAGACACATATCATCTGCTTCAGTATGCAAGGTGGGATTTTATCTGTTCCATAAGAGGTGGAATTAGACAGTTGTCTGATAGCTTTTTTGACAGTTTCTTCGCCGCATGAGTAAAGGAAATGAAATGCAAAGTCCAAGGGAATTTAACTCTGGGGACATTTTTTAAAAGAAAATTGAAACTTCTCCCAGATGGCACGATCAAATCAAATTTCTGTCCTTGGTTTCCAGAATGCAGCTCACATAAACGTGGCTAACGGTATTTAACACGGACTAGGACTATTCCGTTATACCTGCTGCAATTTTCTAAAATGTATACCTGATCCTTTCTATTTTCGAATTGTGTAATAAATGGCTGGGCTCTTTCACTATTTGGACAGCCCCAAAAAATAAAGTCCTTTACCTGTCTTAATAGTGGATCCACTGCTGAAGCTGTAATCTATATTGTATATTTTAAAGCTTATGGGATTAGCTCTTTATGAACCCTATTTATATACAATCGAAATCATAAATACAAGTGCCTACAGACAACAACAATGCAATCATGTATAAGGGATAAGGAAACATTTTACACCAAATGATTTGGTGTAAATTGAAATTGAAATCATGAAGCAAATCTAATGGTTGGCAGAAATAGCCCTGCAGTGAGTCATCGGTTATCAAAACTTAAACGGTTTAACTGCCGTTTTAACATATCCACGGTATTTGACGCCATTATTTCGCTTGGAAGTGAGTTCTATGCTCGAGCCACTGCCTCACTAAAAGAACAGTTTTTTTATCTAGGCAGATGCACTCGCGTTTGACCTAAGATGGATGACCACGCAGTTGCCTCATGTTTGTAAAATGAAAGAAATCTTCAGATTTCAGCAAACAGGCAGGCCCATGGATGATTCAGAGAGTAAATAGCAGGATGAAGGAAACATGTTAAGCTTCATAAGTCTTCCTGGATATTACAGAGTCCTAAGATCATCCACCAATTTTGTCCCCGTCTTTGCACCTGCTCGATATGATCAGTGTCTTTCTTCATCCAGGGAATACTTGCTGGTATTCTGTATTCCAAATTCAGTCTAACAAAATACTGAAGGTCCGTGAAAATACTTCGGAAGGAAAGACTATGAAAGCTTGCCTGATCCAGTGCCTGATGCTCATCGCATTTTGTACGGCTATTTTAGAGTATCGTAAGAGCATTAGATTTGAAGCTATCCAAAAACTTAGATCGTTATGCGTTTTACTTCTTTAAGTGTAATTCCGTTCAGGTAGTACTGGTGTTTGAAGAAACGTCTTCTCCCAGATTCCAAGCGTAAGACTACACATTTGGGTATATTTCACGTAAGAAGCCACCTGCTGGACCAGACAGCCTATTGGTTAAGGTTTTCTTAAGGTTTCTGCGCGTCGTCAACAGAGCGTTTGGTTTTCCAGATTTTAATATCATCTGCAAACAAGATGGCATGTCAGTCAAGATTATCAGTATAGTCGTTTATATAAATGAGAAACAGAAGAGGACCTACAACTAAACCCTGCGGAACACCAATTTTTACGGGAACCCACTCAGATTCTTTAGGTGCCAACAAGTACTTTTTGTAGTCTGCATGACTGGAAACTTTAAATCCACTTTAAAAGGTAACCCCGGCTACCACACTGCCTGCTGTGCTCGGCTGTGAGCGGAATGGGTCAAGGTCGAAGGCGGTTGGTTCAAATTTGATGATAAGTGCATTCTCGAATTTTAAACCGATTCCTTCGTTTCCGGGTGAAAATATTAGCTTAATAATTGACAATTTATTGTATTTCTACCTCATGCAGTTATTGCAATTGCAAAAGGGTAAAATATAAAGTTTTTAAACTTTTTCACCGTACATAGCCTCATTAAAGTTCTCGCAGATTTACGTCAAAAGGACGGAATATAAAGGTTAATTCTTGAAATAAAGTTGAAATTTTGTAAGTTTATTTTATTTCCAGCGAAGAATAATTTGCAGTAACTGGTATACAAGTTAATATAATTTTTCATCCTGCATAGCCACTTTGCTAATTCTATTTTTAGTTTAAACTCGTTACCTAGCAGATAATTGCTTGCAGTGACTTGCTTAAAAACACATATTTTCAAATATACATCTTTTTATTCCGCAAAACGTCACTTGTGACAATTTTCCTTTCGTATTATCGATTTGAAAAATACTTATATTTTAAAATCAATATGAAACCCCAGTCAGTGCTTAGACGCAAACATCCTCTTCGCGTAAAACTTCAACTAGAGCAAACCTCGTTAAGCATGAAGAAATTAGACCTTGACGCCCTGGAAAACTTAAATACCTTTATGTCTAAATATGGTTCTCTCTTCACGATCCTTGGTACTATTTTTGAGGGAAAGTTGTCTTCAGTCACTTCTCAACAACGCGTAAAACTAGAGCCTTTTATAAACATGGTCAGTACCGAGTCAATTGACTGACATAAGAGAAGTTTCAATTTTCTTTAAAAAACTTCTCCAAGAGTAAAATAACCCCTGGGCGTTGCATTTCATTTCCTTTACTCATGCGGCATTAACTTTAAAGTCGCTGAAGCTAAAAGGTTGTCTTCCCGTAGCAAAACCCACCAGTTCTGGTCAAACGTTTTTCAGCGATTGAAGTTGACCTAATTTTCTCTAAGCATGAGCACTCAGCTCAATATTTGAAAAAACAAGTTGTTTATCTGTAGGGATAAAACCCCAATGGAACGTCGGGTTTCACCCTCATTAGCAAACAAGTAGCCTTCGTCTACACCTTCAATATCAAAAGTTATCTCAGAGGTTTGTCCTTTAGCTAATGCAAGCCCATGGCCCTCCGGATTTCGATTCCAGCTGAATCTTCACCCGTTTACCTTGTTCCTGGTTTGAGTGAAATTGTGTCTAGGCCTCTTCTTTCTCATACTAAGCAAACCATGCCTGCTATAGCTGCCAAATCTACTAAACCTATGAAAACTCCTAGTAAATCTGAATAAATGGCTAATCCAGGCATTAAAATCAGTAATGTCATTACCGATGGGAAACCTGCTAACCCCTCAGCATCTAAAACAGCTTCGAACGCTAACGTTAGCATCTTTCCCAAACCAAAAAGTGTCCGAAATCCCCAAATAATTAACGCTTCTAATTATGTTACCAGTTTTTCGAAATCATTTATTCCTTTTTCAAATGCACGTTTTCCGCCAATTTATGCTCACTTTTCCTCAAAATCTCATTTCTATGCCACCCCCTATCTTTCAAACGCCACAATATAGCCTTCCTTTCCAAGGTTTTTCATCCAAATATGCCGTTGTACAATAATCTCAGTTCTCTTAACAGTAACATTTCGACAAATTGTAGACCAGAGCAATTTTGTTTCCCACCTTTCGTTTTTTTTTCCAGTTTTCTTCTTCGCCACGAAATTATTCTTTTTAATAAATACTGATGAGCGTAACCTGCAGCTCAGGAATACGCTCAGCTTAGTTGCACTTAATGCGAGATCAGTTGTAAATAAGATGGCTGAGCTTAGAACAGTAGCCTTTGAGCTTGATCCAGATGTGCTGTGCATCACTGAATCCTGGGCTTACTCTCTTATTTCTGACTCGACGCTTGCTATAGATAATTTCAATTTGTACCGACAAGACCGCGCTGAAAAAAATGGTGGTGGTTGCCTCCTTTATATTAAGTCATCCTTTGTACTTTTCCCTTTTCAGCTGAGCATTTCGTACTTTTCTGGAAATGTTTACTTTGCTTCAGTCATCCTCCCTCACAATAAAAAAAGCGTTAATTGGCTGTGTCTATAATCCTCCGTGTTATTCTGGCACTGAAAACGAGCTCTGTGAAATATTTGAAAAAAATGCACACACTCAATTTGATGGCAAAATAATTGTAGGCGATTTCAATCTGCCAGACATTGACTGGCAGGCAAATTCCTCTCCGCCTAAACATCAGAAATCAGTCGATACTATTAACTTTTCAAACATGTCCCAACTGGTCAGATCAGTTACTAGAAATGACAACATTTTAGATTTAATTTTTACAAATGATGTCCACCCTATCTTTATGAATTTTCATCATGATCTTTTCACAACTGATCACGCAATAATTAACTGTTCTTTTCCAGTCCCCCTTATTACGAAGCCTGAGGTTAAATGCAATAACCTCGACTTTGCTAATACAAACCATGAAATGATAAATAATCTCGGAAGCACTCTAGATTGGCATAGCATATTCGCAATCAACGATCCACAATTTTTCCGTGAAATATTGCAGAGCCTCACAGAAAAAATCCAGTCTTTTATCCCGTTTAAGATTTTTAATTCACATTCAGCTTCTTCTACTTTTCCGCATTTTCTCCAGAACAGACTTAAAAAATTACGAAAACAACTTTAAGATTCATTTTTAAAGCTCCTTGTCAGTTCATTTAAGGATTGCACAAATATTTGAATTAGCATCGAAAATAAGGCTCGTGAGAGATAAGCGTAGGGAGTCTCGGGCACTAAGTGATGGCAATTCATCCAAATCTGTTGCTCATATCTTCCATGTTCGGTCATCGGCTAAGCGTCTGAATGTAACTCCGCCCTTACTCGACTGTAACAGAAAATTTGTTACAGATGATTTGGGCAAAGCAGAATTGTTAAACTCGTTTTTTGCCAACCACTTTACCACTGAAACTAGCCCCCACTCCCACAATTCCTCTGCTTTCATATTCGCTTCTAACAACTATTAATTTCTCGCCTTCATGTATTCAAAAAGGAAATAGCTCACCTAAAAATTCACATTCAGTTGGAACTGATAACATTCCAAACTCACTTATTAAACAGTTAAGGGATTTTCCACCTTTTACTAAGCAAATTATTCTCAGTATTTCTCGAAAATGGTTTCTTCCCCGATTATTGGAAAACTTCTATTATAATACCAGTTTTTAAATCTGGTTCCCGCTCGGACATTCATAACTATCGCGGTGTTCATAAAACGCCCTCTCTTGCTAAACTCTTCGAAAAACTAATTGCAAAACAAATCACGGATTTTTTTGCATAAGCAATAAAATTATCAACTTTATCCCAACACGGCTTCTTACCGGACCGTTCTTGTGAAACCTGCCACATGTCTTTTTCTAAATCTACTAACCTCTCTTCGTAATGATCATCTATCTTTAGTAGTTATTTTTTTTGATCTTAGTAAGGCATTCGATAATGTGCCTCATAAACGACTTCTAGCTAAACTAGAAGCTATAGGATTTCGTAGTCCCCTTTACTGACTTTATAAGATCATACCTAAAATGATCGAAACAAAACGTTTTAGTAGGGTCCCTCATACTCAAGTCCTACCCCGATTGTTAGTGGTGTCCTTCAAGGTACCGTATTAGGTCCTTCGTTGTTCTTACTGTATATAAATGATATTTCATCGATAGTTTAACATTCTCAATCTTTTATTTATGCCGATGATCTCAAATGCGTGTATTCCTTCTCTAACTCTACAACCGAACGGTGCCTAGAACAAATTCATTCAGACTTATACGCTCTTTCGGACTGGAGCTCCACATGGCTAATGGAGTTCTCACCTTCTAAGTGTCGCTACATGAGTTTTGGGCCTGTAAGGCTGCCGCAACCTCTTATCTTTGAAGGTTGCCATATGATTGAATGCTCCTCCATCAAGGACTTGGGCTTAAGCTACACCAATAAATTAGATCTTTCGCCTCATGCCGATAGAATTACGGCCAAAGATGCTCAGATTTGCGGCTTTATTTCTTATAATTTCTACCTTTCTGAAATTAAATTAGGACTTTATCGTATGTTTGTACTTCCAATTCTTGAATTTTGCTGTCCTTTCTTCGGTTTAATGAACGAATCTAGCCGTTCAAAAAAATTGAAAATATCCAATCACATTTCACAAAAACTCCTATTTCCGATTCTTTCAACTACTTCCTACTCAACAAGATTCCAGCTAACGAAGCTAAAATTTCTTTGGGTCAGGAGATTTGAAGCAGGCTTTTGTCTCCTTTTTCAACTGAATAATAGTTCAACTCTCCCAAAGCTTTCTGTCATCACCCCTGTTAGTCTTCCTTATAATCTAAGAAATTATGCACTAATTATACCTTCCCCTGCATCCTCCACGTGTAAACGCTCCCTCTTATTTGCTTCTAGGTATACTTTTCTTTGGAATAACTTGCCAATTGAAATTAGGTCGTTAACTAGTCTATCTGCATTCAAGCGAAGACTGCACATTTATCTTAACACTGATTCTATTAACCTTTTATTTTCTTCATCTTTTCCCAGTAGCTTTCCCCATGACTCGGAGAAAGGACCATCGGGAATTTAAGTGCCCTTCTTGAAACTATATTTTCACTACCTCGAGTCGCCCATGAACTAAGATGTCTCCTTATATCACCAGTCATGCAAACGATGACGTCAATTGGACGTACACATTCGGTGGTCCACAGTCTAAAATGTTACCGTTTCTTTGGATACTAACCATCATCAGAATTCAATTCTGGATCCTAAGATGCTAAGGACTTAAGTTCGTTGACGCATTTTCGTGAGATTTTCTTTCAACGCCGTAGTGATCAATAACGAATCATCTCGACGTTTAATTATCTCATTCTGAAATGCTACTGCAGTATTACCCTACTCTACCACCTGACCATTTTTCCTAAGCAGTTTTTTCTCCTACCTTCTTTTCCAAAATGAAGGCTTATTGAACTCTGCCTCCATTTTTAGGGTAGGAGTTTTTTTTCACTGCCTTTTTTGATAGTTCACCATTAATTTTAAAACATCGCTAACTGTTGACATAGCAGGATAAGTTATGTATTTGTACATTTTATCTGCACACATTGTCATAACTTTATTTCGTTACTAATGTTTGCTTAGACAGTGCCTTGCCGGTGATAACCAAATATAAATTCTAAATTCTTAATCTGTTGGACCACCTCTTGGAATTCCTCTGGCTGTTGTACCATCGTCAGTGTGACTACGATATCCTAGCGTAAACCTGACCCTCCAGCTAGACAAGAGAAGGCATAATGAGTTCCAAACTTCTGGCTGGGCACATAACATATCTGCGCGCCCTTCGAATTCGGTTTAAAATTTTCCACCTCAGAGGAATTTACTCCTTTTGAGATTTCAGTCTACTGGTCACACTTGCGGACTTTATTTATTAAGCTTTGGATTCTATTTGACATACTCTTCATCCTCTTAGGACTACTGCATGACAGCAGCGGAAAAGTCTGATATCCTCCTCTTGTGCCTTATCGCCAGCAACTCCACGAGATCTTCCAGTCTACAGAGGGCTGAGTCATTTCGATATATTATTCATAAAGTTGCTCCCGCCAAAACCGTCATCCCATATTTTTAACACCCTTTATCGTTTTTGCGATCTATCATGGAAGTCGAAAATATACCCTTCGGAAATCGTGCAAAATACGCGGTACCACAGAGGTTCGAACCAAGGCACCAATTTCAGGGAAACAACGGTGATACCACTGAGCTATCGCCACATGGCAAATTAGCTGATTTAAATTTAATTGATAGAATAAACACTTATCATAATACGAATGACCTCAATTCCAAGCATGTTTCCTTAAAGTCACCTCCGGCCAAACGGGCCAAGAGTTTAATAAGTTTTTTGGATGTTAATTACGAGGACTAAGCGTGTGCAATATGCTTTGATTTCTTTAAAAAAATTCGGAGATTGAAAACGATATGCGAGGGCTGAAGATGGGGGTGGAGTAGTTGAAGAAACTTCTTCGTATTTTACCCGAACAGAAGCAGTCCCAAACGATGGAACATGAGAGAGACAAACGCACATTAGCATGCACAGATTCCGCAGCCATCACATCCAATATGGAAGATGATGTTACGTCTACGGAGCTCGGTGTGGCCGTTAAACAGTCTCTAGTAAGGAAAGGAGGCAACCAACAGGGATTCCAGAAAATAAAGAAAAGAGTTTCGGAAGACAAAGGTAATATGTCATCCAAAAATGTAAGTCCCATAGCCTGACTGGATTAAAGTTCAGGACAGGTAATTATTGACAAAGGTGCACGGTGTAGTACTTCTTCTTTCATTGTTGTGGATAAGGTATTCTGTACTAGCAGCAGGTATGCCGGCAACCGGCTGCTCGCTGTAGAATGAAGAATAACCGGATTACGGACTGCAGAGCCAGCAATACGGCCTTTAGCATGAAGTCCGGCACCGCATTCAGAGTCTATGGACGCCATCAGAACGGAAAAGAGCTTCCAGAGAATAAGCACCTAAAATTTGTGGAAGGTGTCCTGAATGTAGAAAACTAGTGACAGCTCTCGTAAACAAAGGATATTTTTACTGAATTTTAATACTTCTGGGTAGTTTATTCCAGATTGCTATAGCGTTTACCAGAAAAACTTACGTTATCTAACGGTGCGTGCCAAAGGAATAAAAAAAAACATCTCGATGACTGGTGCGCCGAGAGTGGTTGAGCTGCCTCAGGGATGTGAGGGGATTAAAGGTAAAACTGTTTAAAAGTTTTAACAGTAAAAATAGTACCTTCTGTAATCTATGAAGACACACCAGGTCGAGGCTTGTTAGCTCACAGCGTTGTTGGTAGGACAGGTTTCTGTGCTCTGAAGTGAAAACTTTTTTAGTAAAGAAGTGCTGGACTGATTCGATCTTCCTCCGTGCACTCGCGTGCAGAAGGCTAAATAGAAACAATGGGCACTAGAAAAACTTCTCTCTCAGAAGGTCACCTTTAGAACATGGACGAGAGAAGAAAATCAGTCAAACTGTCTTGATTGAAAAAGTTCAGAGGGTTTTGATTCGAAGACTATTTTCTCTTCCTGGATCCAGTATCTCTTATACGGATAGATGTTAGTTAGCAGACATTAAATTTCTGTGGGTAAGAAGACTCGAAGCCGGTCTCTGCTTACTTTTTCGCGTTAAATCTAGCCCAAATCTCCCACGAATTAACGCTCTCACTCCGGTAGATCGACCCTATGCCACTCGTAATTCCTCCATGATCATTTCACCACCCCGTAGCTCCACAACTAACCGGTCTCAGTTTTTTGCCTCCAAATATGCTTTTATCTGGAATAATCTTCCACTGCAAATTAGGTTGTCGTCCACATTAGCTATTTTTTCAAAACAAAGTTACGCAAACATTTAGCTTCGGAAGATATAAAGTCCTTATTGTCTGTTTCCTTCCCTAACTCGCAACTTTTTGGATTTCGAAAAGGGTGCTCCTGCATTTGAGGCAGCTCCCTTGATATTATATTAGTCTCTTATTATATGTCCATCATCCTCTGCAGAGTCAATCTTATATTGGTCTCTTATTATATGTCCATCATCCTCTGCAGAGTCAATCTTTGCATTCACGTTTTCCCCCCTCCTTCTAAACAAGCATCGCCAAGTCTTGACAAACTTGGTACTTTCCTCCGCTTTTGCAACCCCGACGATGGTCTCCAGGTTCAGTCAAGGATCAAGGCGGGTTCTGATGGTTTTGCCTCTTTGATTGATGGACTATGCAGTCGGCAAGGTCACATCTTGATGATGATCTCATGACCATTACTGTCCCCTCTTCGTTTTGACCCTGGTGTCCACGATGATTTCGTCCTCTCTCACCTCCACTGGTGGTTACAAACAGAAGCTCTGACTGCTATATTATCTCTAACACGACAAGAAGCGTTCCGAACCCTCATACGTTGTCAGAAACATCACTGCACTATCCCATTGCATCTAGCTATTTATTTTTTAGTGAAGCAGTATTTATCATATTTGTTTTTAAATTGGCGGCTCGCTGAACTCCGCCTCCGATTTAACCGTAGGAGTTTTTTTACTGCTTCTTTTCTAGTTCACCGTTTATGTTAAAGATTGTTGACTATTGTTTTAAAAATGGCAAATCGTTCTGAATCTGATATGCCTACCATATTGTTCATTTCTGCTGTTAATATGGCTGCTCACATAGTGCAGAAATTATCCACTTTGTATTTATTTATACCGCGATACTAAGTTTGAAATGACGGGGCTCTCTGGGCCTTTAAATAAACAATTTATTATTATTATTATTATATATTATTTTTAACAAGAGACGAGGACAATGTGCTATACCAACAGGATCGACCGCCATTAGGGTCAAGCGATCACATAACGCTGTGCTTCGAGTACTTTACTGTTTTCCTAACCAAGTTTACCCGAGAGTTGGGAAAAGAAACATTTGGAAGGGAACTACTCACTTAGGCGAAAAAATGTCAGAGATATCGTGGAAAAACAGAACCACAAGGTGGATCCAATAAAGATTGGACGACATTGAGCTCTTTATTGTATATTGTACATTTCGAAGGTTAACAGGCATTGCCCTTTATGACACTATTAATGTTAGGTTATAATCGCATGTCTACAGTCAATATAAAATAATGCACAAAATGTTTGATTCAAAGCATAACATAACTTCAAATGCGTTTTCACAAGTATGGGTAAAAAAATTGTAGAAGAAAATTAGAGCCCAAAAGATTTAAATAGGCTAGTTTTAAGTAACCATGTTTTAAGAGTCCTATTTGCCACATATTAGGCCATAAAGCATTCTTTTAAAATCAGAAATGCTGTCAGCGGTAACCGTCTCGATTGGTAACGCGTTCCAAGGTCGTACCACTCGTTGGCTGAAATAAAACTTTCTGAGGTTCAATCGCGTGCGTTCGCTATTGACCTTATAAGGATGACCACGCAGATGAGTTGTGCAGACAAAACTCGAATAAATCCTCTGATGTCGGGAGGAATCATGGGCCCCCAGGTAATCCGGAATGTCAGAGCAGGCTTCACCGTATGTGCCTGTAGGAAAGAGGAAATAATTCAA